>VDFB02281492.1:606963729-607273852 GCA_007258455.2 Sequoia sempervirens | reverse complement strand
AATCCTCAAATTGAATCCTTTAACCCTCCTACAAAAAGCTAGGTAAGCCAATCCTTGTCAACCCCTGAAACCCTAACTAAGATCCTTTGGAATTTTGGTATGTAATCCTCAACTAATCCATGTTGCTTAAGTTGAGTTAATTCTTTAAAGTCTTTTTGTGGATGCTTTTTTTCAAACCATTTTATAGGTTTTTTGTGTGAATTCATCATAGGATGTTACATTTTGGTGTCCTAGGTGTGGATACCATGATGCCACCACTCATGGGCCAAACCTTCTAGATGTAGGATAGCAAATTGTACAGCATCTTGTTCCATCATGGGGCCAAGGTTCAAACAGGTGTTTAATTTTTGAATCCAAGAATGTGCTGTGATTTTTCTGGACCCATCAAAATTGGGTAGGGTTAGTTTATTTACTTTTTGCCTTGAGTTCTTACTAGGCTATCTCCTACAGGTTTTTGTTACCTCTTGTTTCTTGGCCTCACAAAAGTCCCTAAATGGGATATGTCTCCTAACCTCAAGGTCCAAATTTACATAAGTTGTAGCAACTTCCTCAGAGTTAGAGGGGGGTGGATTATTTTCTTCTTCCTCCACCGGTGTTTCCTCCCTAGGTAGGAATGAGGGTCTTGGTAACTTAAAGGTGTGAGAGATGTCGATATTTTCTAAATGGATAGAGTTTATATCCTTTCCATTTGTGTGGTCAGATCTACAAGTATTACCAATGTTTTGTACGGCTTGGAGAAGGGCTTGGACTGTTCTTTCATTTTGTTCCATCAATGCTTTAGTTGTCATTTCCATGAATGATCTTAATTCATTTTCCATTGGCTCACCCATGTTATTGTTTTGAGTGGGCTTGGGGTTTGTTATAAGTTTCCTCTTCTCACTTTCCAAGGATCTTTGAGCTCTTTGATTTAATTACATATATTGTTCCTAACCCTCAAGATGGCAGGAGCGTTGCTCTAATACCAATTGTAATGTCCCCTTCTGGGATTGCCCTAAATCTTGCCCCAGAATCACAAGTTTAATGTAGTTAGGGTTATAACTTACCACTTAAATACTTCAAGCAAGATAATTCTCGGCTTAGGTCCTGCAATCATGTTAGATAATATTGGAAATATAATTTATATGATCAAAACCATATATAATAAATGCCTTATCTATTTAAACTATGCAAAAATACATAACTATTTCAAGACTACATAAACTACCAATATCCATAATGCATAGTGGAAGTTTAATCATAATAGGATTTGGATGAGAAGCATGATAGGTCCGTCCGAAGCTATCCATCTAAGCCCAAAGGCGCACAGCATCCAAACCAAGACAACCCACCCCTTGGCCCCAAGCGGCAAGAACGTCCAAACCAAGGCAATTCCACCCTTGAGGTGGCCTACTTAGTGGATACACTTGTACCTTCTTTCCCTATCCATGTTGCCTCGCCCATCCCTCTTATGATTGAAACTCCCTAAATCCATCCTAACAACCAGTCATAGTTTGGCTTGATAGGAAAGCCTTGAAAGGGTGCCTATAAACTACTCAACCCATCTAAGCCCAAGAGTGCACAGCGTCCAAACCAAGACAAATCACCTCTTGGCCCCAAGCGGCAAGAACATCCAAACCAAGTCAATTCCACCCTTGGGGTGGCCTACTTAGCATGGGAGATCCCATAAACTGCATCTCCCTAATCTGCTTCCTTCAACCTTATGTTTGACTGATCATAGGATAAAGACATACAAAATATACATATATAATCTATTCATTCCATAGGAATATAATCTTTTACAGCAGCACTATGATATGTGCATGTGAGAGAAATCGAACTTATTCATAAAATAATTACTGCACATTATCTCTAAACTTGCACCAGATCTTATTTACTGTAATACTGTATGTTTGCAATGAAGTCTGATTGATATATCTGATTTGCAGATTGCCCAAGTAATAAATGTGTTTACGAGGATGACTAATGATCTAATATTCAGAAAGTATTATCTTTTTGCTCATTACAATAATATATATTCTTCAGATTTCAATTGATGATCCTTTGTCTTTGAAATGTCTTTCATTTTATACCCACGATGGGGCTGAAGGTCACACCTTTTCATTGTAATGCTTTCACCAAAAGACATGTTCCTTGGTTAATTGCTTAACTAATCTTGCCTTCATTAATTGCTTTAGGGATAATTAATTCCATTAATATTATCCCTTGCTAATCGCCAATCCTCCCTTAGAAGCATTCGCTGCACTATCAATTAATCACTTTGCAAGAGCAAATTGTGGCTTTCCTTGCATTAATAATAATTGTTTTATACTTTTATTTTATTATTATCTTAAAACGGGGTTATCATATTTAAGGAAATCACCTCGATCTCATGGCAGGGGCATGACAAGTTGATAAATGGCAATGTTGTGCATCATCACTCTACCAAAAGCACTATCTACTTAAAGAAGGTGAAAAGAAGATAATGCTTCATCAAAAGTCCATCTTGATTGCACATGTAGAGAAAATCAACTTGCTCTTCTATGATGCATGAAGAGAAAGAATTGCCCAAAACTCTTCTATAGGAGGACGAAGGAGGTGAAAATTGCAAGATTCAAGCATGCTTTCTTAAGGATGTATGTGTCACTAGGATCCTTCTATGTTGCATGACAAGAAAGATTGCAATATTACCCTCTATCTTGGATAATTATCCTTGGTGTGAACAAGCAAAGCATGGAACATCACCTTGAGATGAATATGGGAGGTGTGAAGGAGATGTTTTGTGGGAAACTGCAAAGGAACCAAAGCAAATGCTCAATTAAATTGGCGATTTGGAGTGAAATCTGAAGCCAACTACACAGCCGCTTCATTCTTGATAATAGATTCTTCAGTAACTTGTGAACAAATAAGATTTTGTGGTACCATAAAGTTTAAACCACCTGAATGGGGAGGTATGATCTATTAAGGATGCAAAAAAATCATCTAAAAAAACTGTAGACTCAAAGGACATGTCAGGGTAAACAAAACAGAAGGAAGTTGATAATGGCAATATTGTACATCATTACTCCTAACAAAAGCACTATTTAATTCAACAAGGTGAAACATAGGTCATGCTTCATCAAAAGTCCATTTTGATTGCATATATAGATTCTTCTCAAAAAGTTGTACATTTTAATATTTTATTAAAATAATAAAAAGGCAATAAACTATAAGACCGTGTACGAACCCCTGTTCTCCCAATATGAAGACTTTGCACTTCTGTTCTTATTTTTTTGTATTTTTTGTAGGTTTCTTGTTTTTTTGTAATTTTTATAATAAGATGCCAGGGAATAATGCAAGCAAGAAATATCTATTCTAATGTAAACAGACTATAATGGAAGCAAACAGAAAAAATACTGTGATCAGATTATTATATATAAAGCTTTTACAATGCTTTCATACCCGGTAAAGCCAAACTTGAACATTTGCAAAAATCTGGTAATGAAGACCAGCACTGGCAATACGCTTGCAGAGGACGACTTTCTCAAGAGATTGATTTCTCCAAACAATAAAAGATGATGATAAAACTCAGACCCTTAGCTGCCCCTAATGCGTGTGATATCATCTCACAATCAAGGCGCTCTGGCCTAGGAGAAACAAGCCTTAGCTACAGAACTGTACGGCCTTCATTAAGATGAAAAGTATGGCCTCTTGCTGCTGCCGTGTACAGCCCAGCACAAGCATTATTTCACTGGCCTCTTTTCAGCAATGGTAACCTTCAGATTTACTGTGCAAACCCTCTCAAAACTTGCAGAAATCTTCACTATTTTGCACAACGTTGACTCCTGGATGAAGCCAAACCCACAGGCAATCTTCAGCTGGTATTGCACAACCTCAGAATGCACAAACTTCGAAGCAGCTACGCTCTCCAAAGCAATCAATGGATGAAACCCTTGTTTCTCACAACTCCCAAGCAATAGCTAATAAATGACAAGTGTAGAATGAATAAAAAAATGAAGCTTCAACACTCTTTTATGCCCTCCTCCAAAAAAGCATGATTTCCAAGAAGAATTTACTCATTAAAAACTTTTAATATTAAATTCACTTTGAAGATGTTTTTAAAATCTTCTTCCTAGGCGCTCCACCCAAGGTACATATTAATTGACTTTATAATATTAAAGTGGCCCATTGTCGTAAGTCAATTAAATTATAAATGTGTACTTTTAATAATTAAACATTATTAAAGTCTTAAATTTAATAATATTTAAAAATAACATAACTCCCTCATAACACCTCAATTTCTGATTTCATCTGCGCCAGGAGATCAATGACTGAGTTAACTACACTGCCAAGTGCCCAACCAGAAATAGTAACCCTGAGCCCTGTTGACTGATGACTTACTAAAAATAGTAAGTATGTGAAACTGAGTCCCAAAATCACTTCTAATAGGCAAAACCACAATATCACCTGATTTCGGAGAAACAATACCACATTGAGGACTCTCTAAACAACTCCATTAGCCTACGAGAGTCTGTTAATAGGCTAATCCAAGAGAAACTAACGCAAGCTAAGAAGGGGACATTACAGACCATGTATGAAATTTATTGCCTCCTCAAGTTGTAAGACTTTTTTAACAGTAAAGGGGCAACTAATTGTGAAGTAGCAGTTGTGAAACCATTGGGCTGATTTCATAACAATTGAAAGTGGTTTTGTAACTGTTGGGGGGATTTAATAACAATTGGGGCAGTTTTGTAACTACCAAAGAAGTTTCACCACCGCCAGTTCCCTAAGCGGGTGTTTTGCTCTGCTTAAAAACAGTGGTTTCATAAGCATCAGGGATGTTCATGACTATTGGGGCGGTGCAGTAACCATCAAACAGTTCTGTAACTGCCAAAGAAGTTTCATAGTTGTTGGTCCCCCAAGTGGCCCTTTTATTCTGCTTAAAATGGAGGTTTCGCCCAAAGATCCCATACAGACAAAGTGGCAGTTGTAACAATGTTTCTTCAGATCTAAAACACTTGGGAGTCATTTGGTGCATGATACGGCACATCCAGCATACGATAAGTATGAGAAAATTCTTCAATTGGAGGCATGAAACAGAGTCAAGACAGTGCAAGTAAGGAGGATCGAATTTGTGAGTGTATGACAGAGTAGCCAGCTATTCTTAGTTGGAATTACTCTATGCCTCTTGTTATTCTTTCCGTAACAGCATTAGGATGAGAGGAGACAACAGAGAGTGTCAGGTTTTACTCCTTAAAGCTCTGTGTATTGGCTGCATTGATCAGGGGTTAAAAATCAAGATGTGCAGTTGTCACTTCCAACTAGTTTTCCCCACCATGGGGTTTCTGGTTTCCTGAAAATAATCCTTGTCTTATGTGGTTTATTTCCTTCTTTCCATCCTAACACACTCTAAAAACACTACCATTTGAATAATTCTAGTAGTAGCCATATGGGTGAGAAAATAATCTACATCTAGTTTCAAACAAGTATGTTTTGTAAGGAAATTACAGATCCTTAGTTACCACTACACAACATAACACACATGTAATTAATACTACCTATATGTTAAAATATAAAATAAAATAATGTTTACTACATATCTCCCACTATTTATGTAGAAAATAAAGCTGGCAATTGTAACATTTCAAGTTTTCAACAAAGAAGCAACCTATTGAAGACATGTTCTAGCTATGCAGAGAATTAGATCTGAATGCTTACCTTATTTTGATCATCACCAAAAGTTGTCACAGCCATCGATACAGCCTCTGTATTGAGCCCCATTGCCACATACTTGTTAATTATCTGATCATCAACAGAACCCTGCACAAACCAAAAACATAAATTATTGGTACACACTACATGGTGCATTTGATGGACTGAAACATGTATATCACTTGATGTTGAAAATCGTCTCTTTCGTAAACCAGTGAAAACAAGACTATCTAACAAAAATATAAAAGGATAAGAGTTATATTTGTTTTATTTGTAACACAATATTTATGTACAATTCATTAGCCATTAACTTCTTAATCTCTAGATAAAATTGGATCAGGCATTGGCTCCAAGTTATTCCGTGAATCTGGGTTGAATAAAGAGACTCACAATGTTGATGTTGGATTCTAAATTTCCAACACAATATCATCCAAAAGAGTTTAATACAATTTGTATGCACAAAATCCGTTAGCATTAGCTGCTTAGGCTATAGATTAAATTTATACTTGGCTCCTGTCAAATAAAATATATAAATCGTTCACAAGATCAAACCCACATTTTGATAATGACAGTAAAAATTAACTTCTTAACCAAATATTCTCCATACAAAACCAACAGTTATGTCATACTCAGTGCACAATGGAGATTTGTTTCCATATTGAGGAACCAAGTGAAGACTGCAACAAAAAGATATGTTTATGTAAGCAAACTTACATAGAATGTCTCAAGGAAAGAAAACTCTGAATGAAACACCAACTTACAATCTCCATGTAGCAAACTAAACAAGAAACAAACTTCCTGTACTGAAATCATGGTATAGTAAAGAGCAACAACAATTGCTGTATATAAAACAGTAGTTAAAATAAACTTTTTGTCACGTCTGCTTTAAATAACTAAGTCACCTAACATTACTCTTAAAAATAAATATGTTTGCAAAAATTATAAAATAAATGCATGGCACACTTACCAAGGAATTCGGTTCACTTTTTTGCCGAGAAGGACTTTCTAATGCAATTTTGTTCCAGTTTTGACTCCCCTTTTCAGCCTCTGCTAGTATCTTCCTCTCAAAATCAAAATCAAACTGGAAAGTGCTTCGAGGTATTTCTCCCAATTGAGGTGACAGTTGTGGCTTCTCAAAACAAATGATGAAAATTAGCCTCAAACAGCAATACAAGGTATAGAATACTAATATAATATCAAACATTACTTTCCAAAATAAGTACATCAAAATGAAATAATGCCACGGTTATGATTTAAAAAAATCGAAGATCTTATATATTTGACAGCCACAAACAAATTCTGCCAATGTTAAATTTAAAGAGCTCTGCATGGTTTATTTTCATGTATCACCAAAACAAAACAAAAATTAGTACACATACATTCTATGAACAACATTATCATTATAGACATATAGACAGACCCAGCCCAGACCCTGGGCATACCCAAGTGTACCCGAGGTTTGACCAGCTGAACCCACAGCAATCTTTTAAAAAGCCACCTTTTAAAATTAAAAACAATGGAAAAGTTAAATCAAAACTAACCTTAAAAAATGACTACCAGAAACACCAACAACTCCAAAAGTAAAACTTCATTCCTACCTTTCATTTAATCTTCACTTACTCAAAACAGTTGCTACTCGTTGCCTATGGCCACAAGTTTGATTTGTGTTCAAACATCATGTTTCTTTCTATACCTACACCTCTAGAATTGTTAGAGAACTCACAAGAAGATCAAGAAGCTTGCAACAAGAAGAATCTCCATTCAAGGTAAGTTTTCTTTATATTCTTTTACATTTGTTTCCAAGCTCAACAAAAGCTTTTGTTATTTTTCTACATGGTTTGTTATTGTTTTTTAATATCCTATTTCCTTTTGTAACAAGTACAAGTAGACTTGGGTTAGTTTTATTTGCCTTGATATTGTGTTAATTGTAAAACATGTAAATACAGTTGTAATATGCAATGGCACAGAATTCTAGCTCTACAGGCCAAGGGTCAGCTAGGGTTTACAAAATTGATCCTTTTTTGCTGCTTTGGAGACATGTTGCATTGACTAAGTAGCATCTTGGGGGTGAGAATTATCTTTGTTAGTTTTATTTGCCTTGATATTGTGTTTATTGTAAAACGTATATATACAGTTGTACTATGCAATGGCACAGAATTCTAGCTCTATGGGCCAAGGGTTTACAAAATTGATCCTTTTTTCCCGCCTTGGAGACATGTTGCATTGACTAAGTTGCTTCTTGGGGGTGAGAATTATCTTTGTTGCTGTACCAAGGGCCAAATTATAAGAGCTTCTATAGTCAAGTTATAGCCAATTTGTGTATGATTGTTGGCCAAGAAATCAAATGTGGTGGGCTAACCAAACATGGGTTGGCAAAGTTATAGTTTTTGCATTTATCAAAGAGCAAGAGGAAGTAAACATTGTGGCCAAAACATATTAATCAAAGTCTCATCTTTACTCCAATAAAGAATCACACAAGCCATCTAGAGGGCCATCCTCACATCCATTTCTAGTGACAACATCTTCAAAAGACAATAGCATCCCTCTTTCTTGCAAAAGAACAAAGGATGTTATTCCATTAGAAAGGGTATTCCAAAATTATATAAGGGACAATATCAATGAGCTCACTAAATGTTGTATTGACACAGATGGGATTCCTTCCAAACTTCTAAGATCAATATACTATTGGAAAATGCTAAGGAGAATAAATAAGGGCCCTAAAGAACATATAGGTCCTAACTATGAAAAGATATGCACAATGTTATTGGCCAAGGAATGTAAATATTTCATTGCAGCCCATTAGGGATTCATGGACCAAAACAAGAGTGTCCATTGTTTCTAATGGATGGAAAATTTATAAAAAATGGCCCTTAATGAACATCATTGCAATGTGCCCTAAAGAAGCAATGCTTTTTAGTGTAGTTGATTTTAAGTGGCAAATGAAGGACACAAACTTCATCAAGAACATCCTCATAGAGTCCACTGGGGCAACAGGGTCTCAAAACATTGTCCAAGTCATAATGGACAATACTAAAAATTGCAAAGCCACAAAATTGTTGGTTGAAACAATATATGGGCACATATTTTGAGCATTGTGTGTTGTTCACTCACTCAACCTAATGATGCAAAAGCTTGGCACACAAATCAAGTGGATGAAATAACCTACACCAAAGCTAGTGAGATTCAAACGTTCGTAAGTTTGTAACTAATCATCATACGTCACAAACCATTTTCAAGTCTTTCTAAAAGAGCAATATTTTTTAATTCAAATTTAAATTTTTTATTTTACTTTATCTACTTTCTTTCTAAACTTAAAATTTTGAAATTAAAATAGATATTTTAACTTAGAATCTCTTTTATTTTTTATTTCTTGAACACCATATTAGGTTGTTGTGACTCAATTCACCTAACACACAATTGTCTTGAGACTTGTGAAGGTGTGAAAGTCATTGTGTGCCATGTTAGCCAACAACCTTTGGAGTGTAAGTACACAATCAAATATAGAAGAGGGCACAATAGATCAAATATGTATAAATATGTATCCTAGATAATGATTGATGTGCTTGTGTGGAGTATGTATTAAGTTTCACTGAGCTCATCATGAGTATGATAAGATTTGCTGATATATATCAGTCATGTTTGGGCAAAATATATGATGGCATTGATTGCATTATAGAAAAAATGAAGGGAAAAATAGTTTCTAAGGAGCCAGACCCTTCTAAAAAAATTCAAGGAGGTGCAAAGAATTATAATTGAATGCTAAAACAAGTTGACCATCACGCTACACCTCCTTGATTTTGCTTTGAACCCTAGATATTATAGCACAGAGATACCTTCTTTGCCTACGAGGGTGCCATTATACAAAGACAGTGAAATTAGTGATAGTCACATGTGGCATTCAATTAGACTCTTCCCTAATCCAAATGTAGAGAACAAACTCATGGGTGAGTTTGGGAAGTTTATGGCTTCAACAAGTCACAACCTTAGCACTCTTTGAAACAAGTACAAGAAGGATGCTCATACATGGTGGTACCTCTATGGCCAAGGATTTATTTACTTGTAGCCTCTTGCAATCAAAGTCCTATCACATGTATGTATTTTTTGTTTTTCTCTCTTACTTTTCTTTGCAAGTTTTAGCTTTTCCTCTAAGTTGTCAATTCCAATTCTAGTTCAAGTGCAAGTTAGCTGGTATGGCATTTTTTTCCTTTAAGTTCAACCATACAATATATATAAACAATTAATATATAAGAAATAAATATATGCATATATTATATTAATATTATATTAAAAATATATAAAAACCAATATAATACATATAAATAATAAATATATAACATTCTAAACATAAAGTAATTAAATTTATATTCATTTCGACAATGAGTGCATGGTTGAGAGCCCTCTCCTAACACCTTAAAACATTGTCGTCTTTTATAATCAATGGGTTTGCGAAAATGCCAATTTTGTGGAGCTTTTCCAAGAAGAAGTGGAAAATGATCACCCTTTTGATTTATTTTCTTTTATGATTTTGCTTCACCTAAGTGTTTTATCTTTATTGGGAGTTTGGTTTACCATAATGGAGTAAATGTTGACTATAGGAACCATTCAAGGTAAGGTAAATGGATCTTAACTATTATCAAGAAGTCTCAACCAATGATGGAAATAGGGCCCATTCCCAAGGTTGGTAAAAAATTGCTTTAATGGTAAATTATGTCAAGTGATGTATGGGGTTGGATGTGTAAATGAATTGTGTCTTTTTCCATGCATCGTCTATAATATAGATATATCAATAGATGTAACACATATAGATACAAAGGCGCATATCTGTACTCATGGTGACTCATATGCATAAGCAAATCCATCCACACATATATCAAACCCTTATCACTTTGGTTGATTGATATTCATTGTTTACCAATTTAGATTTATGTACATATGAAAATATCTTTAATTTGTTGAATTCTTTAATTATAAACGATACACTTTGATTTCAAACTAGTTTGTACGTGCATACATAGAGAGAGATAGATGTGTGTAGAATGATGGCTCTGGGTTTAAGTTTCTATACTTATAGTTTGAAAAAACTTGGAATAACATGATCTCAAATGTTAAAAGTATGAAAAGATGATTCTGTTTATGGTAACTACAGTCAACATATTAATAAAATGGAACACTTGTACCTTTAGGAACAAAAAACAATCTCAATTACCAAATCCTCTTTGCAATGCTCAAAACAAATATTCAATCAAACATGGGTATAGTAAAATTTTAATTTCAAAAACAGAGGAATGCATGTAAAAGATGATCAAACTTGTACCAGAGGTGTGATTCGGTATTCCGGTTTTATTGCAACTCTGATGCCTGTACCTGCTGCATGAGCATAATATTCAAAGTTAAAACCCTTAAATGAAGAATTCTATAGACAAGGGCAAACTTTAATAATCTCTCTCTTCCCTTCCTTGATTCACAATTAAAAGTTGAATGAAAGTCAAAAAGGGAAAGATCATAACAAAAGAAGAATTAAATAAAATAATTCCCAAATAAAATTGAACAATTCCATAATTAACAGAGACACCCATATTTTATTTATTATTTATAAGATCTATTTACATGTTACACGATAAATAAAGGTGCTGCACCTAATCAATATTGAACTGGTGATGCTTAAGGCTCAAACAACTTGTAATTATTAGGACAAAAAAGATCAAAGCTCAGCTGCAAAGAAATTCTGCCGCAGGAGCCTCGTAAAGTTGGTAGAGGCTAGTCAATTCCAGGACCCAAGGATTATGCCTGATTGCAGGAGAAACTACCACAACCCTACAACCGCCCAAGGGTATCATCTAACAATACCTGACATAAGGTTTTCCTACCTTCATTCACTAGTCAATTGCCTTTCTTATTTCCAGACATTAATTATTAGGTAACTTCTATTTAACACTCTTTGAATCAACACCCAATCGGGTAGGGTAAAACCTTGTGCTGGGTACACAGGGATGAAACTGTTACATTTTTTTGGTTCACGAGGCTAGGGTGATTCCTCACACAATTAGATGCAATCCTTGGGTACAAGAACTGCTTGACCTATGGCAAACTGTGCTTAATCCTATTGCAACATCTGAAAAAGCGTAAACAAGCACCAGAGTTCTAAGTACAACCAATAAGAATCACAATCTCTAGTTAAAAATTAAAATAAATTAACTTACGTGTGCTATTGGTTTTGCCTTCATGAATTCTACATGTGGAACATTTTGCGAGTGATTTCTCCCAAAATTGACATAGTATACTCTTTATTAGTGTCATCTAAAATTTCTTACTACACGATTCAACATCCTTACCATTTGATGTTTCTAGTATATGTTCTACATAGATCTCAATTACAATTTTGACAATATGGGTGTCCGTTTCATTCAAACTTTTAAAGACGTTTAAGGCTGGGCTTCTGACGGATTTCGGTATATCATCCAACATAAAATTTGAGTACAAGGTATTGACCTCAGACTTTTAATTTTTTTGATTAAAGAACAATTTTTTATTTTAATAGATAGGGGTATATCAGCAAATATAAAATTAGAGCAGAAAGTATTGACATCAGACTTAAAGTTTCAGTTTGGGATTCTAACAAATTTGGATATATCATGAAAAATTGTCCTTAGATGTTGGATCTGTTGTATATTAATCACAATTACAATTATGAAAAAAGTAAATATCAATAAAATCAAGAAAAGGCATCGATATCAAACATAAAATTTACTGATTTAGATAATAACAAGGGCAGTTCAATTATTTGAATACATCCTAGAATATAAAATAGTGAAACTATAAACAAAATCGAGGGGATATGTTTATTTACATGGTAAAGAGGAGGAAGAAGAAGAAACGGGGACCGGAGGAGGCGGCCTGCTGATGGGAGGGCCGGAGCTTTGACCGACAGTGGGATAATAAGAATTAGGGGCCTGGCCATATGGAGACACCCCGTAGGGCTGTTTGTACATTGGCCTCGACACTTCATATGGTGCTCCTCCTCCCCCTCCCCCTCCGCCTCCGCCTCCTCCTCCTCCTCCTCCTCCCATATGACCTCTGTTTGATCCGCCTTTCCTGTAGTCAAACTCCATTCCAACACAGTGGGTTGTGATATTGATCAACGGGGTCGATTTCTTCTCAAAGAAAAATTATTTCTAATTCACGAGGCCTCTGCTGCTCAAGAACCAAATTTAAGGGGAAATATTCTTCAGTATTATCTGATCAATTATCCTGCTTCAGGATTATGTTGTATTGAATTGAATTGCTATGGCAGCTTCGCTGCAGGAAGATTGAAAGAAGGCTTTCGTTGGTTTTATTTCAACTCGGCGATTTCTTGGTATGAAAGGCGAATGCTTATTTATAGGACTGATATTTTTAATGGTTTGCCGACCAATCTTTCCTTTTTCCTTAAAAGTTTGTATTTTTCTAAAATAATAGATAGATTTTGTGAGTGAAAAATGTCATATAGGAGATAGCGCCAAATATTGTCTGCCCGTCCAAAATTAAAGCTTGTATAGTGTTCCGGACTGTACAGTTATATATATACGTAAAGCCAAATGTTTGAGGGCACACACACACACACAAACATTTCTTCTAGAGTCTAAGAACAAACAAACTAGGAAATAAAAAAAACGATGGCTTTTATAGCTCATATTTACAGGGCTAAATTTGGGTTATTATTGAACATGGTGCTTTTTATTTATAGAAATTATCCTAACAAGCTAATAGAATCTCCCTCCAAAATAGTTAAAGCATAAAGCTTAGTGAAAGATTTAAGTTGGTGTCACAAGATAACGTATCAAATCTCACTTGATATGGTTCTATGCAACTTACATATGGTCAAGTCAAAGTGGAAAGGGTTATCACACATTGAACCCTTTAATAAAGGCTTATGAACTATCATTAGAATGACTTTCCATTCAAAAGATTGTTAGCAGGCTTGCTCTATCACACTTGAGAACAATTGAGATATTTGCTTTATACATCATGGGTTTTTAGATCCATGGTAATATGGCTTGATGTCACTACTTCAAAGAAAAATTCATATTCTTTTTGCTTAAATCCCTAAGAGTTTGTCATGTGGCATATTGTCAAAAGCCCCATGACTAATAGTTGTTGAATATAGGGTGAATGATGCAATTAGAATATTAACAATGAAGTGTTCCAATCCAATCAAACATGTGATCAAATGATAAAGATCAATAAAATTATGGAGTGGCAAATATAAATGCACAAACCATATGAACACCAAATATACATGGAAAAATGTTTATAGAAATTAACTTTGACACCAAAAAGACCCAAGCTTGGATTAATCTCAATAAAAGAGTACACTCCATCTATCTCTCTAACTAATAATAATTAGGCAACATAAGAGTGCCTACAAAAGAACCTTGCATGCCTCTATCCCATAGCTCTATTATATAGAAATATCATAAACAAGAAACCACCAAGTGATATCCCAAATCTATGAGTCAAAACCATGAGCCACTGGAAAATCTAACACTCCATAGTCATGGTCAAGAAACCTAGAATAACAAGTAACTCCTCTTACATCTCTTACTCACCAAATATTCCATCATAATGGTCAAATTAACCGATTTTCTAAATATAGGCATTCCATAAGAATATTCAATGTCTTGTCATGGTATCCAAACTGGGAAGATGCCCTATAACTCATTTTGATATTCTTTGTGTAACCTCCCTATTCAACATCTTCTTACAGAGTATCTCAAGTGTCTTGTGGAACAAATAATCAATAGATAATGTCCCCACCCTCACATGGACATTCCATTTTGCCCATTCCATGATGTTTAGAGATTATACATTAATTATTGTGTAAATAATTAAATACAATTAATCAAGACTTAGGATTTGCAAGGTGAATTACCCACCTACTCCTAACATTCTCCCACTTAACATTTACATTACAAAGACATAATAAGAAAATAATAAATCAAGTTTTAGAAGAGGTAGAGAAATTATTCATGTCTGTTGGCTTAGTGAGAGAATCCACATGTCATTAACCAAAGTATTAACATCCTATTTCATAACTCTATTGGGAAAAGGCATGTTGTTCACCTTGCATAATGTTACAATGTAAAACTTAATATTATTTGTTGTCCACCTAGGGGATCTAGGGATGTGTGCATCACATTGGTTAGACATTCTTGAGGCCACTTTTATGTGTAGTATGTAACATCATAATAAATATTTAATGTGGGTTTGCACATTACAAAATATTTAAAATTAAAAAACTTAATACCAAAAAGAGAAAAATTAGTACCAAAAATAAAATGAAGGAGGAAATGGTTTTTTAAGCTCATGGCATTAGTCACATGGTTTATGTAATACCACAAGGTGGTTTTATGCAAACATTTTTTTGTAAAAGTAAGCACATGAGTAGTTGTTGAGGTTGGTTGGTTAGCTATTTTGGCTAAGGCTATTTTGAGCATCTCTTGCAGGTTGCACATGTGAGGAGAGGAATCATGGATTGGGATGTGTGGTTACAATATTCTCATTTGCTTGTTCACATGGAATGCATGTAGAGAACTTGATGATTCAATAGTATTGATGGAGACTCTATAGATGTATTATAATCTTTGTTCATGAGATAATACATTGAGTGTGGATTCTTTTGGAGGCTAGATTTTTTCATCTTGAGGATTTTCTCAAGGTATAATTTGTGTAATATTGATGGTATGTTTGTCCATTCTTTTGCATTATGAATTGCAAATACTTGTCTTCATGATTTTCTCCCTTGGGGTTATCTGAAAAATAGTTTATATGGCTACAAATTTTATTTCATTTTGTATCAAAGCTTTGTTGTCAAGTTGTGCGGGCATATATCGCTTTCATATTGTTAACCCTTGGAAGGAGTGGATTTTTGTGTATAGTTGAATCCATGACTTTGCAAGAAAATAATGAATGCATTTTTAAGGTTACAAGTGTGTTTATAGACTTGGTTTGTTGCAAATTTGGGGTTTGATGGAGATTTGATGAGTGGGTTGTCTATTTAGGCTCTTTCTATGAGGGTTTTTGGGGTAAGCTTTTGTTGGAGTTCTCTTGGGAAAAAACTTAATTGAGTCTAGAAGGCCCAAAATCCTATATTTTCATCTATGACGCTATATATTTTGGCGACAAAAAAAATCTACCTATTGTTTGGGGAGCATGGAAAATTTTGGCAAAAAATTCTATACAATCATACCATATGCATTGTCTCAAACAGGTTTGCAAGTGATGCTAGCAAAAGAAAAGAAAAAAATTGAAGTCTACAAAAATTATTAAAAAAATCATTGATTAAATGTTAACATCAACAAGTTAGAGGGATAGGGCCATGGCATGTCAACCCCCAAGGGAATTTGTGGCTACTATCAGATGAGCTTAGCCCCTCATCACATGATAGGACCAACCCCTAGTCATGGCAAGCTACAAGGGTTGCACCCAATGCCACTAGTAGGGAGTGGCATTGTCCAATTTAACCACCACTAATAAAGCACCAAATTGTTACCCGCCCACCACTAGAGAGCCACTAGTGTTGGGTTTTGAAGCCATAAAGGGGGCACTTTTCTTCTAGAGGCCATAAATTTCACTTTTTGAATTAGAATTTTTGCTTCTTATAGTCAACAAAAAGTTATTTTTGAGCACTACATTATAGTATCAATGGTTTTTCCGTATTTTATTATTTCTAATAAAAAAATTAGGCTCTCTATACTTAAAAATTTCATATATAACTCAAATGTAGGTTGTTTGTACTCAGATATTTCAATGTGGATGTAGATTCTATGTGGTGGCCTAGTTAAGTGACCACTTATTTCACTGGTTTGATTGTCATTATGATGTAGAGAGATGGTGTTACCCAATGCAATTATGTTGCGAGACCTACATTTGTTGAATATATAATGCAACCATGTGATACTTAGTGGGATTTGGATGCATGTGCTTTTCATAGTTGTCATGATGTCATGGAGGTTCCTTATACCTTTAGGATATTAGCACAACATGATTGTTTATGTAGATGCATTATTGGTGGTGTTGGATCGATTCTTGATTATTGGTGTTGGTATATCTTCTTGGTTTGGAGATTGTGGATTTATTTTACCATTTGGGAGATCTTGGTGTTGATTTCTTTGATTATGTTGGGGTTATGGATGATCTTTATTTAGGAGATGTTTATCATGATGCCATATGCATCTTGGTATCATGATTCAATGGCATATTTTTTCATTGATGTGGGTTCATAATTTGGTGATGGATGATCTTCTATAGTGGTTGTTGGTGTCATAGAAGAGCTCTTAGATTATATTTTATACACAATGAGATTTCTTTGACATCTTGAGTTTTATTGACAAAAAATGGTTATCTTCATGTATGATTTGGAGATGTTGGCATCTTGGTACCATGGAGGACTCTTTTAGTATTTAGTTGAGGTGTTGGTTATGTTTTGTTAGTTTGATATAAGTAATCCTTATTTATATGATGGTTGTTTTGTATTATGGTTTAGTCTTGATTATCGGTTAGAGCATTAGCATAACACAAGTGCTCTTAGGAGAAAATATGTTCATTTGGAACATATGATCTTCTTTTGAGAAGATGTAGATCATGATATCATGGAGATTTCTTGATTCTAGAGTTGGATCTTTGGAAAAGGCTATGATATCTCTTGTTCTTTGAGATTGTATGTTAGGATGAATACTCTTTAATGAAGACTTAATATGAAGATCAAGGAGTCTACATCTATGTTGTGCTGAGAAATAGGTGTCTCAAACTTACTGGTTAATGCTCTCTAAAATCGGGAAAACACTTAGTCAAGGTTCAATCTTCTACATTGCAGTACTACAAAAGTCTAAACTGGAGCTTGCAGTATTGCAGGAACAGTCGCTACCTACCACCCCGCAACAGTTGTTTCATGGGGACTGTGATATTGTGGCATCTGGTGAGTTTGGCGGTGATTCAAGTCAAAAAATCCACTACACTGCAGTACCACAGAGGTTTAAGCTAGTGCCAGCGGGTTGGTGGTAGGTAATCCGCCATCCCACGAAAATCATGCAAGGGAGCCTACAATATGACTGGAGGTAACCCACCATCTCATGGCAATCCATGAGAAGGCATGCAGTAGTGTGGGAGGATTTGTAACTAGCAATAGTTAGGTGAAGGGATCTGCGGTGGAGAGGTATTGTGCAGTATAGTAGTAACCTGTGACACCACAGTAGTCATTTGGATGGGTTATGATGGAGTGGTATAGTGCGATATTGTGGTGACTGGCAATGTTGTGAAGGTTAAGCGCAACACCATGACTGTTCAAGTTGGTCTTGGTGGTATTGCAGTAAAGACGGTTAAGTTTGTTTGTGATTGTTTGGTTGGTGTGGAAGTTGGAACAATAGTTTTTCCTATAACACTTGAGAAGTATGTATGTAATGCCATAATGCATTTGGAACAAAGGTGAGAGGAGATTGGATTCATATGGGTTATGCTATCATATTTTCTCCAAATGGAACAAGATGTGAATCTCCATGTAAAGTCTTAGAGCTTGCAATTGTATTGTAACTATGTATTTGGTTGTTGAATAGTACAATGGATCTGTGCTTTTGGAGTGTAGGGTTTTTTACCTGAAAGGGTTTTCCCCATGTAAATCTTTGTGTTCATGTCTTATGTTACATCTTTCATATTTAATGATTATGTCTATTGAATTTGGTTAATACATGATGTTGAATCTAGTTGATCTTGCATGATCTTAAATTGCACGAACTTTCCTCTAAGGATTAATGGTGGGAAATAAATTATGTTTGATTCTGCTTTATGACATAGTAGTATATGCTTTTGAGGCTATTTGAAGAAACACAGTTTACCAAAGGCACTTACTGATCTCATATGTTTGTACTAGGATGAATCAATTTCCCTTCAATTAGTGTTAGAGCTTTCTTCTGGGATTTTCTTATTCTTGGTGTTTCTGGTTCTGGGTATTCCTTTTGTGAAGATTTCTTAGTGTGGCAAGCTTGAAGAAATATGAAGGAATCGGCTAAAGATTGATCCTTTGGTGAGTGGAAGTTTTTTTCTTTATTGTTTTAAGTTTTAAGTGACAGTACATAGCTTGAAGGATGGTGAAGATGGAGAAAATGGAGTTGGTCATATTGAAATGATGTGATCTGAAGCTCATAGTTGAGAACAAAATAATCCTTATGCATGGGGTGGAATTTTTTGCTTTGTGGTTGTGTTGCAACAAATATTTCATATTGGGTGTTTGTGTGAGAGGCTCCCTAATGTTATGGAGAAGCTTAGGTTTTTTTTAGCTATGAAGTAATGTGCTTATGTTGGGTGTTTTTTCCTCATATTGGAAGGAATTGTTTTTTGTTACCCTGATTGCATGTAGGCTATGGAGTTGATCATTGGATGATCTAGAAACTTTTGTAATAGCTTGTCTCTCTCAGATGCATGTGCACATTGGTGGTTGTGGAGTTGACCCAAAACAGGCCTGGAGTTATTGAACTGCTTTTTCCTTTTATGATGCTTTGTACTTGCATGGCTCAGATTCATGTTCCTTGCATCTGAGGGTTTTATAGATTTTTGTAAAAAATCTATGGTTATGCTCATCTATGATAATCCATTATTCTAGTTTAACCATTATGGTGTTTTTTGTTTCAGACTTTTGAGTCTTCCAAATGTGAAGTGGGTGTGGATGTGCATGGTTGTTTTTCAAACATAGTGGTTTTGCAGGTTTTATATAGTCAAGAAAAAACTTGTGGTTTTGTGGAGCTGCGGTTAAGCTATTTTCTAGACCCTAGGTTTTGGGGTGTTACTGGATGAGATAGTTGCAGTTTTACATGCATGCTTCGTGAATGGTATGAGGAGGTGATATTACTTTCTCTTCATGGGAGTGTTGGTACGTGATTAGTCACTCAAAATTTTTGTGGTAATGCTTGGTGGATTCCTAGACTATGGTGCTCGAGTTGGGGACCTGTTTGGCGAATTGGATCTTGGTTTGATCTAGTGCTTGAGTCATGTGGTTATTCTCTTTGAGACCTCAATTTGCTAATAACTAGTGCAATGGTGGGTTTTCATGTTTCAATATATTGGATCTATGAGTTATGTAGTTTTGTAGGTGTATATAGCCTATTGATTATAGTGGGATAACTCATAAGTTGATTTAGTGTTGATGCAAACTATATCAATTGGCCTTGTCTGTGGCCATTTGTGCATTTGTTTGTTGCTTTGGGGTGAGAGAATGGATGATGTTGAGTACTTGGATAGTCGATTATAGGGACCTGTAGCATGTGTATCACGATGTAATGAATAGCTTGGATACACAACTTGGTGTAAACTTTTGACAGTGATGGTTTTTTTGCTTGGTTTAGAGATCTTGGTGCCACTTGGTATTGCTGTCGGATGGACATGTTGATGTGTGGACTTGGAATATTTCCAGTTAGCAAATGTTTGGTCATGATGCTTGGAGACTTCGGTTGTCACGATTTAGTGGGAGATTTAGTTGTGACTTGGTCATGATGCTTGGAGAGCTCGGTTGTCATAGTTTAGTGGGAGCTTTAGTAGTGACTGTGGATGAACAATCTTCTTTAGTGTTGTAGATGTTACTAGAAGGAACTCTTAGATCATGTTGTTGCAAAAGGGTTCTTTCGCTTTTGCATGGACACTATTTGAAGATGTGTAACATCTCAGAGTCATGGAGAACTTTTGTGTTCTTTGGGTTGAGGTGTTGGTGATGGTGCTTGACAGGTGATGTTGGTTTAGATTTTGTTTGTTTTATGTCATGGTATACTCTTATTTACACATTAGAGTTTCAACATGATACATTTCTCTTGAGACCATGTTGTGTTCACTTGAAGCATGTGATCTCCTAAGGGGGATGTTTAGATCATGATGTCATGATAAGTTCCCGATTCAACTGATTGGAGCTTTGATAGTGGTCTGGTGATTCTCTGTGTTCTGGGCGCATTACTCATATGCTTGAGAACTTCATGATAGTGCAGTGATGCATTTAGAGTTTAGCATGAGATAAAATTTTTTAGGTGCTCATGGATACATGGAGAATGAGGTAAGGTTGTATTTCTCTTGAAGTGTTGTTGAGATGGTTACTCTTGATGAGATCTCAACAAAAAGTGTGAGGAGCCTACACCTTGGTTATACATGAGTTCAATAGAGACCTATAAGGAGATTTATCTTGGAGGAGTCATGATAGCTTGCATATCTTGGAGGAGCGTTCTCATTCCCCACTCTTGGTCTACTCGGCAGCTTATCGCTTGAGAGGTAATGCGCATTATTTCTCTCATGTGCTTTATGCTTTCTTTCGTAGACATGGATCTTCAGCTGCTATTAGATGGTTATGGAGGATTCATTGTGCGAGATGGATAACATGGTTATCTCCTTGGGATTGTGATGATAATAGGGGATGGTAGTGGGTTGATTTCTTGAGATGGGAAATCGAGTAGTTTGATCTTCTTTGGGAAGCTTACATCCATGTAGATACATGATGCATATGTTATGTTTGATCCTTTGAGGTTGAATGGGGTTGTATGTTGTTATGGATTTTATATTAGGGTTGTGAAGGAGATCTTACTTAACATAGTTGGCTTTTAGATGTGTATGTAGAAGGGCATGCTACATGTTTATGATTTGTAGATTTTTCTCTTTTCTTCTTGTATGTTTGGATTCATATGACTTTAGATGTGCGATTTCTATGTGGAGTTATGATGATCACTAGTTTTTGGTCATGTGTTGTCACTCAGGTGATGACATGGAGGTTCGTGTATCTCTTTCTTTTGTCAGATATGGAGAACATGGGAGAGATATGGAAGATTGTTGAGAGAGATGTTTCTTGCAGTAGTTGGTTGCAAGATTTGCAGATCATTCTGGATGGTCCTTGGTACTACATGGCTACACTTTCTATGTGTTGTGATTGGAAGATTTGTTATTCCTTTGATATTTTCATATTTGGCATTACCCATGTAGTAGGAGTTCCTAGATGTGTTTGTTCTTCTTCGATTGGATGGCATATGGAGCTTGTATTTGTAGTTGATGGGTTGGCTATGTAGGTGGCATGAGTTTGTTGATGTGGATAGCTTCTAGGTATGGGTGATTGGATGGATTAACACTTGTTTTGTGTGCTATTTTTAGTCGTGTGGGTTGGTAAATTGGACGGGAGCAATCAGTTTCCTAGTTGTTGTTCTATTTGATGTTCTATCTTGTTTTCTAGAGGATGACTTCATGGTTGTGTTTAGGTTGCAAGCTTTGAAGTTGATGTTTTTTATGCTTTTGTATAGCTTGTGAGCACAGTGGAGTGGTGGAAACATTCTATAGCCTTTGCTATCGGTTGGATTTGATGCTTGTGTTCTTTAGATTGGTGCATATACACCATGGCTCTTTCCTTTCCTTTGGAGGATGGTTGGAACTGCTGCCTAAGATGGTGGACATCTTGGATGTTGTTGCAGGTGCCTTGGGTGATACAATGACTTTGAGTATTGATTGAGAGCCAATAATTTCTTCGAAAAGTGGGAGAATTTTGAGAAATAGGTGTCTCAAACTTACTGGTTAAGGCTCTCTAAAATTAGGAAAACACTTAGCCAAGGTTCAGTCTTCTACACCGTAGTACCGCATAAGTATAAACTAGATCTTGTGGAATTGTGAGGAATAGTCACTACCCACCACCCCATAGCAATATTTTCACAAGTACTACAATATTGCGGCATCTGGTGGGTTAGTGATGAGTCAAGTCAAAATCTACTACATCGTAGTACCGCAGAGGTTTAAGCTAGTGTTGGTGGGTTGGTGGTAGGTAACCCGCCATCCTACGACAGTCATGCAAGAGAGCTTGTGGTATGGTAGGAGGTAACCTGCCATCCCATGGTAGTTTGTGAGGAGGCATGTGGTAGTACTCGAGGAGTCGTAACCCCCAACCCCACGATAGTCAGGTGAAGGGGTCTATGGTGGAGCAACATCTTGTGATATTGTGATAACCTATGACACTACATAGTTATTTGGATGGGCTACAGTGGAGTGGTATAGTGCGGTATTGTGGTAATTGGCAGTGTGGTGAAGGTTAAGTGCAACACCGCGACTGTTCAAGTTGGTCTTGGCAGTATTTCATAAAGACAATTAGGTTTGTTTGTGACTATTTGGTTGGTGTGGAAGTTGGAATGATAGTTTTTACTATAACACTGGAGAAGTAAATATGTAATGTCATAGTGCATTTGGAATAGAGGTGAGAGGAGATTGGATTCAGAGGGGTTATGTTGGGATAACATTTAGATCTGTAATCATTGGCCATTGGAACCCACACTTCAGCAACTAGAATCCCCCCACCTGACCCTCTATTTCCTCCTACACACAACTAATATCCCTACCCAACGTGCATGGTAGTGGTTCCCCCTATTAACCTGGTTGGTTACCCATACTAGAATTCTTAATTAATTAGTACCGGATTTTCTCCATATGGAACAGGATATAAATCTCCATGTAAAGGTTTAGAGCCTGAAATTGTATTATAACTTTGTATTTGGTTGCTAAATAATACAATGGATCTATGCTTTTGGAGTATGGGGGTTTTTAACCAAAAGGGTTTTCCCCATGTAAATCTTTGTGTTCATGTCTTTTGTTCCATATTTCATGTTTAATGATTTTGTCTACTGAATCTGGTTAATGCATGTTGTTGAAACTAGTTGATCTTGCATGATCTTAAATTGCATGAACTTTCCTCTAAGGATTAATGGTGGGAAATAAATTGTCTTATTCCACTTTATGGCATAGTAGTACATGCTTTTGAGGCTATCTAAAGAAACACAATTTATTGAAGGAACTTATTGATCTCAAATGTTCCTTCTGGGATGAATCAATTTCCCTTCATGTTAGACCCGAGTTCAACATGAACCTATAGAGGATATTGTTCTTGGAGAAAGTCATGATGGCCCAGCTATCTTGGAGGAGCATTCTCATTACCCTCTCTTGGTCCTCTTGGCAATGAATCATCTAATAGGTATTTCCCACCTTGTTTTCAAATGTATTTTGTTTCAGGTTTTATTTTATCATGGGAATGGGTCTTGACCTATGAATATTAGTTTTTAAGGGATTATTTGGCATGCTTTTTTTTCCATTTTCTTCTCACAAGAATGAGTTTTGAGCTTATTTGAGGAGTGTAGAGGATGTATTTGGGCTATATTCCCTAATTTTTGGGAATACAAATTATTTAGTTTGATCTTCCTTTGGTTTGAGAGACTTATATCTTATTATGGTTAGATGTGGATATTTCTTTTCTCTTTGGGGTTTATGAAGGAGATCATATTTTTTATATATTGAGTATTTAGAGGTGTATGTAGAAGGACATACTACATGTTTGATTTGTAGGTTCTCTTTGGTATTGTTCTTCTTTTTGGATCTTGGTGGTCATATGACATGGGATTTGAGGTTTAATTGAGCTAGTGTGATACTATTTTCGTGGTCATTTATTGTCATTCAACATGGAGGCTCTTTGATCTCTTCCTTTAGTTAAGTGTGGAGAACTTGGGAGAGCTATAGATACTAGTGGAGATAGTTATATTTCACATATTTGTTTGAAGTTTTACATATCATTGTGGATGTTCCTTGGTACTGCATGATATTTATTATACCTTTTATGTGAGTGCTATTAGAGGATCTTTGGATGTCTTGATTATTTTTAGACTTGGAATTACCCACACAATGGAAGTTCAAAGATAGTGGACTTATGATTGTAGATTGGGTTGGATATGTTGATAGCATGAGGTTTACCTATTATGGCGAGTATACCTTAGTTATGAGGTATGGCTAGTTGAATATATTAGAAACTATTTGTGATTCCTATTCCAACTATGGTGATTATTTCTTGATAGTTAATTATGCATATTCATTACCATTGGATTTAGTACTTGTGTTTGGATATCAATTTGATACAAGATTTATGCTTCTATGTGAAAATTATTGTGGCTTGTATTTGGATGGGATCATATCTTTTGTGCATTGACATTATGGAGGATGAGAGGATTCATGTTTGAGATGGTGCTTGTCTTGATTATTGTTGTACATATCTTGACAGAGCACATGGAGCACTTAGATTTCTTGATGGTATGTGTTGGATATAGGGATTTTTCCATTGATGTTTGGGTTTACTTTTTACCCCTTATGAAATATCTACAAGTGGGAGAATGTTGGGATAAGGTGTGTTGTTTATCTTGTATAATATTATAATGTAAAAATTAATATTATTTTTTCTTTCACCTAGGGGATCTAGGGATGTGTGCATCACATGGGTTAGACATTTTGGGGGCTACTTTATGTGTTGTAACATTGGGATGACAATTAATAGTAGAAAAAATTAGTACGAAAAAGAGAACACTTATTACCAAAAATAAAATGAGGGGGTAAATGGTTTTGTAAGCTTATGGTATTAGTCGCATGCTTTATATAATACCACTTGGTAGTTTTGTGTAAGATTATTTTTTATAAAATCAAGCACATAAGTAATTGTCAAGGTTGGTTGGTTGGTTGGATATATTTGTGTAAGGATAGTTTGAGCATCTCTTGTAGGTTGCACATTTGAGGAGAGGAAGCATGGATTGGGATGTGTGGTTACATGATTCTCATTTCCTTGTTCACATGGATGCATATAGAGAGCCTAAAAATTCAAAGATATTCATGGATATTTTGCATATATATTGTAATCTCTATTCATGAGATAATATATAGCGTGTGGATGGTTTTGGAGGTTGGATTTTTCCTTCTGGAGGGTTTTCTTAAGGAACATCTTGTGTCATCTATGGTATGTATGTCTATTCTTTTTCAATGTAAATTTTAAATATTTGTTTGCATGTTTTTCTCTCTTGGGGCTATGTGGAAATAGTTCTACATCACTATAAAATTCCTTTTGGACTTTACCACCCTCATCCAGCTCATGGATAAAGTGATAATAAACATCAATACTCTTCATAAAAATATGGTGCATACACTTCTTTACTGAATAAATTACACTATGAATGTCAAAATCAATCATGACTTGTTTATTCTCAAAGTCAATACCTAAACATAATATCTATAATTGCATTGCCTCCTTAGGCATGTGTAGCAACCATGAACTATACTTGTGTAGTAGATAATGCAACCACAGGTTGCTTCTTACTCATCAAACTATCTAACATTGTTACTATCTCCTCACCTTGCCTATATAAGCTAGATTCTTTACGTATTTTATGCATCAGATGCATCCCTATGGTATCATTATATCAATTTTGTATCCATAATCAAGCAACTGATTCTATTTCTACTCTCTTGTGGAAGGCTATATTTGGTTTTTCCATTGGTCCTAGGAGCTTGGTTCTATCATTGACTCTTACATGGTATTAGATCTTCAGATCTACAAGCCCCTTCTCAAATCTAGGATTAATTTAGGTAGGAGCTTTTGATAGGTGTCTTATGGGCCAAATAAACCTCACCATTGAGTATAGAAGGCCCCAAAATCTCTATTTTCATATAAGACTATATTTTATAGATAAAAAAATTGTCATTCTTTTAGGGTTTCAAAAAATAGTTGATAGAAAATTTTGTACATATATGTACCACACGACATTATCAGATCCATCACCTTGAGTATAGTCATTATCCACAAAATATTCTATGCACCAATCTATAGATTCTCTACCTACATTAGTGGTCACATATGTCATCACTAAATTTATAGTATGAATTCTATTGTCAACATCATCACTAGCATAAACAAAGGTATGAAGTTCAAAATTTTAAATAAAAAAATATTTTTTGAATGCAAGTTTTATAAGTAGCACTCTTGATCATAAAGAGGTTTGGTGGATGGTTCCTCCCAACCTATAGACACTTAAAGCCCAAAGGGTAACACAACCATTTTTGGTTGCCTATCACTGCTAAAATGTCAAAAAATCACCCTACCTCCTACCATTTCATCCTACCACCCATGTTTTTTTGCTCAACTACTATTGTCAAAACCTTTGCTCCATATAGGAGTAGGATTTTGATATCCATATTAAGGTTATGATTTTGATATTGTATTGTAACATATCTGTTGCTAGGAATATATTGATTTATTACTTTGGAGTTTGGGTGTTTCCTATAAGAATCTTTTGAAGGTATATCGATGTTGCTCTCATTTATGTGGTTGATTTATTTCTCTCATTATAACTTATTTCTAAGTGTTGATTTACATGTCATTGTTTTTTTAAATTTGTGTAGATCTAACATCTTACATTTCTCTCCTCAAAGGGTTGATGTAAAAATTGAATATGTATTTTTTATTTATGGGCATATTTTACTTGTACTTGTACCAAGATTTTATTTGTAAATGTCTTAATATTAGTAGTAAATGTATAGTATTTATAGTATTTTCCTCACATTATTTATCATTACACTTCTCACCTTTAAGATTCTTAGAAAGGATTCTCCTATTATGTGAATAATGGTTGGAACCCTAAAATATTCTTCAAATTATAACATGAAAAGGTCTTATGCAAGGTGACGAATCAAGCTATTACTAGGTCATATCCCTCAATTGTGTGTGGCATTTTTAGTTTTATTTCATCATGAAATTTGACACATTCATGTAGGATTAAGTGAAAAAAGAAAAAGGAGAACTCAAAAAGTTTGAAGGTAGAGAAATTAGTCAACTACCCATGAATTAGGTCCTCCAAGTATTTAAAAAATATATATTAATAATCTATTCTTGGGACTCATTCTCAATAGCCTATACGCCATAAATATTTGTTCTTGGTATACTTAAGGATTTTCTTACACACCAAGGATAAAGAACAACATGTTAAGCTTCTCAATTGTCTTAGTCTTTGGCATTCATTCTTTTTGGAATTCTTTGGTTTCCATTTTTCTATAGTTTTTCTATGCAAAGTATTGTTGAGTGCAAGTAGTGAGAAATAAGAGAGTTCTTGAGTATTTATGAGTTGTTCATTGTGATTTTTGAGTGTGGGTAAGAGGCTAGAAGTGGAGTTAAGCCAAAAGTAGAAGAAGCAACAAGCAGAGTCTAGAGATTAAGTTTAAGGGCAACTTCTCATTTGGATTTGAATTACCTAGGCATGATAGTATTTCTAATTTGTTATTCTCTTCTCTTTTGAATGTCATATGTTTGTAAATGCTTGAGGAATTAGTAATTGAGTTTTACGTAAAGCTTGCTTACATGTTGAAGGTGGAATCTTATTGGTTTAATTATTCTATTATGTAGAAGAATGAAATCATATTTACAAAGATAATGTATTATTATTATATCTAAGATATCAAAGCCCAAATGTATGGTTACATGAATTGAAATGTTGATATATAAGTGCTATGATTGTGAATGTCAATTTGTGAAGTAATGTAAACTTGTATAGATAGTGGGGTTTGTTCCTGGGATTAGGATGAACCAAGGTTGGGAGTAACCTAGTTGGTCAATTAGATCACTTGAATACCTTTTGGTTTGGAATCATGTTATGAAATAAACTCATCAAGAGTTAGTATGGTCATGTAATTTACTAAATTGAGCAAAGGTTGTGGGTGAACATACAACATCCACTTCATAGAAGTGAGACACCACTTCTTAGAAAGTGAGTTAGATGTACTTATCAAATCTTTGGCCAAAGTTGTGTAAGTTGTCATTGTTTACACTTGTTGGTTCACTGTGAGCCAAGTTTGCATAACTAAGTTGGGAATTTGATGCATGTAGGCGAGTATCCACTATATGGTAGCTCTACTTATGTAGGACACAACACCATGCTTAGGAAGACTATTATTATGAGGGTTACTAGACCAATCTCTTCGTTGAAGGGAGGGCTATCTTACCAGTTAGGTAGATGTACAGGGGACCACAGTTAGTCTGTGGTTGGAGGAAAAGAACTCGAGTGATACTCTCCCTCATGCAGTCGATAACCAAAATTTGAGGATGTATGCCCAGGAAGGGACATCTGGACCATTTGTACTTTATTCCATTGAGCTATTGAAATCTATGTATGTAATCATGATCTTATATCTTTATAAAATATGTATTTGGAAATGTAATCATTAATTGGGATTATGTAATGTTACTTTATTGAAATGCAATGGAAATTTGTAATGGGTTTATTTCAAATATGCATCATTGTTATTGAAATGGAAAAATTTAATGCAATGTGTTGGTAAACTTAAATTGTTCACATGTGAGTTAAAACTTAGGTAAAATAAGTAGGTAAAACATTGGGCTTGTTACATTTCTGACTAAATATAGATTGTAGATAAAAAATATTATTGTCACATTGTTCTTTAGGAATCACTTACATAAATTTATCTTGGATGTGTTAATAAGATATAAATTTATCTAGGATCCATAGGCTTGAGCATTAAAATCTTCCTCAGAAAAGTTACCCTGTAACTCGCCAATTGTCGGTGCCTCACCAATACCATCCCTTTTAGCTCTAGAAGTAAAGGGTAGAATTTGATCACCTCACCTGGAACCTTCAACAAAGGAAGATCACTTGGTCGAGGAGTGCTAGAGCTAGGAAATGTCATCCTCAAAACCTCGTCCAAACCAACTAGCAACTCCTTTTTGAAAAGTTTATAGATGATAGCCTTCATTTCTTCTTTTGGAGTTCAAACATCCATAACAAAGGCAAGGAAATGAGACACAATGTGGGTGTTAACTTGGAAGGTCTCACGATTCGTGAGGTGCCCTTTTCCCAAAACCATTTTAACCACCACCACCATGTGGTGATCGATCCTGAGCATGATTTGTTTTAACCTTTGGTCCATGATTGCTTTGAAAGTCATCTGTCTAGCTTTGCATCTAGTTGAATGGGAGTGTCGAGCCCCAAACTAATGAGTGAGTTCATAGATATCTTCAAAATAATTTTTGAGCATTTCGCCATTAAAACTCCCAAAAAGCTAACACTGAAAAATGCAAAATGTAAACAAACTTGCCAAACCCGTGCCACCTCCAATATGTTGTTTTAAGACAAAGCTCTTCCTTATGCATAGATGACTGAATTATCAAGATTGATGAGAAGACTGAATCTTTATCAATCTTGTGCTAGTTCATTTTGGTGACCTCCTTGTATGAATGTGTTATAAGTTGAAACATCTTGGCAACATTGATTTCTTGTCTTATCAACATATCATATGTAGCAATGATTAAACATTTAATCATGCAACTTCACACTTAATTCATAAAAAGTGGTAAAATATTTGTATTGTTCTATGCCTGAGATAATGTTGTAAAATTGCATTTGATTGCAATATCATTGCCATCATGGCAGTCCTATAGCATATCTTCTTTACCTGATAAATAACTCATGCCTCTTATTCCTTATATGCAATTCTATTGAAATCTTGAGTTCTTGTAGGCATCAAACAAACTTCATTATTTTTATGTGTTGTTCCACTATGCATGTACATTCTTCATGGTGATTGTTTCAACTTCATTCACTATCATTGAAAAGTTGCATGGATCACTATGGTTACTTTCTTCTACATGTTGTTTATGTCATTGTTTATGAGTTGGGCTTAACCCTAGTGGAAGCCACATTTACCACCACTCATAACAATATCTATTGGTTGAAATGACTTGATTATACCTGTACCTACACACTAAACAAACCTATTAGATAAAAAAACAAAAATTCAATGCTCTTCTGATGATTTGATTTCATCTTTTACTCAATGATGTGATCTTGATTCTTCTTTGTACACTTTTGATATGGTTGAATTGGATTGATAGTTCATAGGTTTAAATTATTCAATTTTTGATAACATATGATGAAATGTTATCTCCCGAGCTCTAACAAAAATCATCAACAATCTACAGGTACTCCTGAACCTAGGGCATGAAGGTTTGAAGATAGGAGGTGTTGATGTTTAAAAAAAACACAACATTAAAAAAAATATCCCTATTCTATTTCTCCTGAAAAAAGAAAGATAACATATAGTAATCTAACTTCCAAGGTCCTAGTAGTTGTTTCTCAACCGTGTTGATATGGCTCAATGGTCAATGTAACTGTAATGTGCAAGGGTCCATTGCTAGTAGTAAGGAAAAAAACTCCATAAAATCAACTAACTTATGTTTCAAGGGTTTAAATAAAGATAAAAAAGATAGATTAGAGCTTTAAAACAAAAGAACATGAATAAACTACTTCATATCCAGACATGCATACCAATAATGAGTGTTTCTTCATCCAACCACAACCATAGCATGAGACAATCCATAGAATGATCTATACCATTACGTGCATCCATAGTGCTAATTCAATAATCATACCCATTCACTAAACTCTACTTTATAATTTGAAATAGATCATCCACTCATCATCAAAATACATATCAAATAGATATAACAACAATTTTCATTCATAGATAATTCAATGAGATAATCTTTAAATCTAGTTTCCTCTATTGATTTTCATCAAATAGAAAACACATAGGCAGAACAAAATCACTAGCATGCGGATTGATTATGAATCATTAACCTTATCAGATAGGTCCAAACTTGATAACATGGAAACTTGTACAAAACTATAAGAAAATATATCTAAGTTCAACTAAACTTTAAAGTATCTTCTAATAACGATGAAATCCAAAGACTATTTACTATTCACTATCATCAGGTGGCTAAACTTTTCTTCAATCAACCGACCTTTACAAAATAGGGCGAAAAAGTACATATAGACATATCATGCACAAGTTCCTCTCAATAAACAACTTAGATCCACAAATTAAGGAACTGGAACTAAAAAAAGGACTAGACTGCTAATCTTGAGTTACAAGGATGGAGTGCTCTGTTGCACAAAATTCTGACGCTCAAAGAAGAAGGTGGAACTGAGGATAGGAACTGAAGTCAAGTTCATATCAAAGCCCTACAAAAGAGGAGAGAAGAAGATGTTGTTCCAAGTGAACATAGCCAAATCATTTTTGTGTTACATGCTCAAGGAGGTACTCATCATAACTAGAGAACACTTGTTGAAGAGTATCTGAATCAGGCCCATCCAACCAATCATCCTCAAATTTAATCCTTTTAAATTTTGCTGAAACCAATTTTTGTACCTCCTTCACTTTGATCACTTATCTTCTAGTAGCCTTTGCTTCTTCCTTGATGTCCATAAACCTATCCAATAACATATCCTCTCCATCATCTCCTTTTTGCATCACCTCTTCAAATCTACTCCTCCATTTCTCCCTCATCTTATCCAAAGAAAGACCCTCCTTGACTGAGGTATCTAGATTGACTAAAATAGCCACAATTTCCTCTAATTCATCAATCTGTTGATTCAAATCTTTACTCACCTCTTGAATCTCATTTTTATGCTCATGAACCAACTTGGATTTATATCCTATTATACTCATAGTTTTCTCTACAAAATCTGCATTATCATCCTCAAGAAACAATTGCTCGAGCAGAGTTGACTTAGGTACCTTGCTAATGTCCTTAAGCTTTTTAATATATTCTTTATATTCTTCATCTTGCTTGTGTATACGTTCATCATGCTGGTTCAAATCCCCTGCCAACTCAAGTGTTGTTTTATGAACCTTCAAACTATCAGTTAATACTTCATCAACCTCTTGATTGAGCTTATCAATCCATCTTTCTGGCATTCCCACCTTACTCTTCATATGCACCAAGTCATCAGCTTCCTTCTTTGTCAGTAAGATTGGTGATTCGAGAGTTGTAGCTTGTTGATAAATTGGAGTTGAGACATCTTTTAAAAACTTATGCAGTTGATCCAATTGAGCCTTAAGCTCATCCTTCTTTTGCTTATTTTTGATCATCCTGGACTTGGTCGAGGAAGCTACAATATCAATCAAGTTCATTTGTTGGTTTCTTGTAGGTCTTCCCAAATTTACCGTACCCAATTGATAATAAGTCATTTGCATATCCTCCTAGTTCTTATCCACCATTGGTATTGCACATTCAACAATGATTTCTCATGTGCCTATAAGTTTGGTGGAGTGAAGAACCTGGCCTTCTTTTTGGGTATCTCCTTCTCAATTTCCTTCATCATTTCATCCCAATTAAGAGGTTGAGGTTGAACTATTTGTTTCCTTTCCAAGTCAAGCTTCAACCAACCAGAAGTTGTAGGAGTAGTAGCTATTTGTGTTGAAGAAGTAGCAGTAGTAGAAGATAGAGGTTGCAATATTGTATTCTCAGGCTGAGAGTCAACCTCTTGCACATTTTGCTGCTCTTTTTGTGCTTCTTCTTGTGCAAGTTTCTCGGCCTCTTCTTTGTCTTTTTGTTCTTGTAATTTCTTGGCTGCCAACTCCTTCATACGTTCCTCTTCTGACTTCCTTTCCTCTAACAACTGGTCTCTTTTCCTTTTCAACTCCTCAACATAGTCCCATGCTTCTTTGGACTTCTTCTCATGTAGAGCAAGCTCTGCAGCCTCCATCTCTCTCTAAGCATTCTTGTTCTTCCTTCTTCCTATGAGCCTCCTCCATAGCCTCAAATTTGGCTTCAAGGGCTTGTTTCTCTCTTCTTTGCTTGGCCTTTTCTTCCTCAAGATCGTGGATACTTTGCTGCAAAGCCAATTTATCTCTTTCCTCTTTCATTCTAAGCTCCTCCTCCCTTTGTTGCTACTACTTACCCAATTCATCAACAGTAGCTTGATCTTCCAATTCTTGTTGCTTGGTTGATACATTGGATTGTACCTTAGCAACATCTTCCTGTTGTTTGGCCAATGCCTCAACTTGTGCCTTGGCATCCACTTCCCTTTTAGCATCCTCAAAGAGTTTCCATTGATCCTCTTTTGTTAACACATACTCTATTCCTGCATCATCTATTACATCATGAGAAGCCACTACATGAGTTTCTTTATTAGATGGGGTAGCCTCATAATCTGTTGCAATATCATGTATTTCTATTTCAAGCTCCTTCTCCTTCAACAACTCAATTTCTTTGTGGAGGGTTCCCATGGGCATTTCCTCACTTGGTTGCTTTGTAACAAGGGGTTGAGTGGATGCTTCTCCTACAATAGATGTTGAAGCATCAACTTTTTCCATGGTCTCCCCTTCTTGTACCTCTGGCAGGTCTTGGGCAACAAACTCCTCTTCTAAATTAGAAGGAATAAACTCTAAGGGTTTCTTAGGAGCCATCCTTCTCTTTGTCCTCTTATATCCTTGAGTGGTACCAACAACCTTCCTCTTTTTGGACGGCTGAGCTTCAAGTTGGTTAACCCTCAAACTAACCCATTGCACACTTCTAGCCAAGACTAGTCTTGCAACTTGTTTTATATCAATAGACTCCTCAACATTCCAATCCACTGGATCAAGATCTTTGGTACCTATCTTATTTGTATCATATTGGGGATCCAAAGTTACCCCATCATCAGACAATGTCTCTGGAATGTCCTCCTTCATCCCATACTCAACCATGAGTTGGATAGATAATGTTTGGTAATTTCTTCTCCTGAGATCATACTCGTCTTGCAAATCCATCCAAAATTCCTCTAATAGATTGAAATGTTTGTCAAAGAGACTGGGAAGCAAAGCCTGCATCTATTGTCCGGGGTCATAATGCTTCCTAGAAGTGTATAAACCCAATTTCAGATAAATCAACTCATCACAAATAGCCTTAGCTGCTACAATGTGTGGACAACTAAATTGTCCCAACTTCATGGGGAATTTATGACAATCAGTCTTGTGTTTGGTACCAAATTTGAAATTAATAGCAAAAGCTTGATAAATGAATTCCATTAACACAACTCTATTGTTGCAGCACCGAGGGATCAAATGGGGATGGCCATCAAAACCTCCTAATATAAAGTAAGTAAATGTGGGGTATTGAATAAACCAGTGTCCCCATTCATTGATAAAGGCCATTTCCTCCCTACTCAATATGTACCCAACATCTCTAGTGAGCCTGTTAATGATAACATAAAGGAATGCATCATTAACTCTCCTATAATGTGAATCTGATGCTTGCAAGGTGAGTTAATTATAGTGCTCCCATACCTTCTTTTGTCCTTGGGATTCTCCCAATATGCCCACTATATTGAGTCTAGGAAAGATCCCCATCCTGGCAGCTGCAAAGATTACATAAGAGGTCATGAAGAAACTCTTGGTTTCTCTCACTCTGAGCATTTGATTATGTATGCTCTCTAATACCACCATAGGCTATTCAAAATTTTGTCTACCATCCAAGATAACTTGGATAAATGGGAACATCCATTCTTTAAATTGAGAAGCATCCCTTTTTCCAAATACCCTGGAGAGCAACATGATTATGTCCCCAATCTCTTTGCCAAAGTCTACCCTTTTAGGCTAGTCAAGAAGCTTAGTTAGAGACTTCTTCTCTACCCTCATCTAGAGCTTGTTCATGTGAGATATGTTGGTTTCTTTGTTGCCACTGTAAAGCTTCAGATCTTCTGCTTCATTTAGCTACTTAGGATTTTGCGGAATAGGTGCACCAAACATAAATATGATCATTTGGATTGTTAAATCAATGATAACATTCCCTTGTGAATCCACACACTACCTAGTAGTAGGATTATAGGCCCCAACTACTGCTAGTATCAATTTTGGACATTGAATAGATAGTGGAAAGATAACAACATGTGCTAGTCTAGATTGGATGATCCTTTCTACCCTTGGTGTAACATCTTCATTAAAGGTTTCATCCACCAGTTTCTCATAGTTGAAAGGGCCTAAGTTGGTATCTATAATATTTTCCCACTCAGAATCAATCTTGCTAGCAATGAGAGTAGCTTCTTTATGTTTACACCTCAGAGTGTAGGGGAGTTGCTCCACTTTAACCTTCTTCGGCCTAGTTCCTTGCCTTGAAGTTTCTGTTGGTTGGCTCCTTTGAGAAGCCTCTTCTGATTCTCTAGACATCTTTTAGTTTATGCAATAAAACTCCTATATTAGATTAAAAAAAAAGTATAAAATCAATTCACCATGTAATACCATCCTTTACTTCCTTAGGATAACTTTCATACTTAACCAAATCTCACTTTTATCGAAAGCAAAATCATAGAAATATTAGGACATGAAACAGTTTTCAACGCATGGCAGGGTCAGAACTGGAACTAGGGCAAGACTAAAACTTAGACCAGAATAGAAACCAAACCATAAACTAATCGCTAGTTCCAAGTTCAACTTCCACTTCAGCTTTGATTCCACTTTAAGAACATGCACAAAGACCTAAAATTAAAAACGACCAGAAGTGGAACCATTTTACGAATGAATCCTAGTACTAAACATCGTTAGGACAAGTTTGGTCCCGAGCCCACTTCCGCTAGTTTTACCATAAAAATAAAGCACCTCATTAAAGATATGGTCACATGGATCTAAGGACCTAGGTCACATGATTTACAAGGACATCCAAACTAAAAGGACCTAACCCCCACACCTCAACCGTACAAAAAGTAATTTAAACCTAGAGGAAACTATTTTGTAAAGGTTATTGAGCAAACCCTAGTTTGCACGATACACCAACTTAGAAATTTAGGGCATCGCAAACCCATCATAGAAAACACATAATCAACATGGAATCAAGATTAGAAGGGTTCTCAAATAGATTTTAAACACTTAAAGTACGAAAAACCTTGGTAAACGAAAGCCCTAATTAGAAACTAGGGCACGACAAAACCCATATGCTGCAAAAGCAACAGCAAACAGAAAGCGACAAACGGAAAAAAGGAAAACATAATGGAAAACCAAGAAGGACAAAAATAAACAAAAAGAAAACAAGCAATAAAAGCGAAGAATTCACATAAGAAGATTGTGCGAATGCACATGAAAACAAAATGAAAACGCGAAGACAAAATGAAAAAATAGAACGGGAAAATAAAGGAGAAGAGACCCTACCTTAAAACATTCACAAGTAAAGCCCGAAATCAAATAGAGATTCTCTTTGTAACACCTCCACAATCAAATCGCTTCTCTCACAATTCACCCGGCTCTAATTCACTAAAATAGTTTAGACAATAAGGATAATGAGCTAGTTAATCTTAATTATGGTTTTAAAAATGATTTCGCACATGTGAAGGACCTGCAATTAATGCAATAAAGATGGTAGGTCGGGTGTAGCAAACCACACAAATAGACAGTTAATTCCTTTGGACACCAAACGTAGATCAGACGTGGACCCAGATCTGGAATGAAACAAGAGTGCTTTGATAAGTTCCTCATCTAACTCTAAACTGGGTTCAAGTCTCGTGACAAAAAAACTGACAACAAAAGGAAATGGGGGTAGGGTCGGGTCCAAAACTGAAACTGGAACCTTTAAAGTAGCACGTTCAATTCCAACCACAGTTCCACTCTCGACAAAACAAGAAGAAAAACCAAGACAACAACAACAAACGATGGGAAGCGAGGCCGGAACAAAACTAGACCCGACCCAAACACGAACAGAAACAAACAACAAAGTAAATGAGCAGAGTTAGAATTGGGACGGAAACAAGAACTGAAAATTTGAAAAAAGTTCCAAATTCACTTCCAACTCCAGTTCCATGTCCGCTCAGGCTTAAACAAAACACAAGGAAAATGAAAAATGACTCAAGGAAAGAACAATCCCAAGAGCCCAAAACACGCCAACAGACAACGAAAAGAACAAGGAAAAAAGGCAAAACCAGAGGCAGAAAAAAATTGAACTAGGAACCTTGGAAAAGTTCAAAATCCAGTTTCACCTTCGGCTCTACTTTCGATAGAGCAAAAGAAAGAAAATAATTAGGAGCAAAAGAAACAACTCCTAAGACCCAAACAAAAACAAAAGGGGGAGCCATTTTATTCCAAAAATAAAATGAGGTGGTTATGCAAGGCATAACAGGAGGGAAGCTAATGACAGAGCTGAAGATAGATGTTGACACCTCATTGAACAAGCAATGATGGATATAATATTTCATTATATGCTTTATTTTTATCTTTAGTTGAATAGCTTAGTTCTTATGTTCTATCAATGTAATCCAGTCATTCCCACGGATTGTTTGGGACTTCTAAGCATTCATTTATTCTTCATAGCATGAAACAACAATGCTTATGCCATCTTGTATGCTCCTTGATTTCAAAATGAATAAAATACAACATACTATGCAATTTGATGTATTTTCTGTGTTGTGAATTTTGCATAATCAACTAGATTCTATTTGAAATACTTCATTGCAAATGAATTATCAACATAAAATGAATGTACCTTTCACCTTAGATGTAACAAACAATTATAGCTCTACCAAAATGAGCTAAAGGTAGAAATTTTGGTAACATTCTGTCGATTTCTACTAGATGCTTTCCTGCTAAGCTTTCCAAATCAGTTGTCGTGCTTATCCATTGGGAATTGAGTCAATTCTTCTATCCTTTTGACTCAAAAACTTTTGTAATTCAACAACAAACAAAATTGAAAGAAACTAGCATAACTCTGTTTAAGACAAAGTCAGAAAACTGTGCAGAATCTACACTTATTAAAAACAAAATTGAACTGAAATGAAACTAATGTGCAATGAACACTTATTGAAAACAAAAAACTATTCTACTATATACATTTGCAAACTTTTGATACTTAGTAACATTGTTTGAGGTGAATCCTATTGACAAGGATTGGAAACACCTCACCATCCAACTTTTAGAGCTGGAATGCATTATGTTGTTTGCATTCTATTATGATATATGGGCCACCCCACATGGCATCAAACTTTGTATGTTTTCTTGGTCTACTCTTGAGTTCATCCCATTTAAATACTAGATCTCCCTCTCTTAAAGTTCTCAGGACAAATTTTCTGTCAAATGTCCTTTTCATTCGAGCTTGATGAACTTCCAAATTTCTTAATGCCTCTTTTCTTGTTTCTTCTAGCTCCATAAGTTGTGCAAGCCTAATTTCCATAGGTTCTTCGTCAAGCAATTCTAGTTACTTGATCATACTTAATGTAGGCAACTCAACTGAGATAGGAATTTTAGCTTATTTACCATATGTTAGAACGTAAGGTGAATTACCTGTTGCTCTTTTAGGTGTGATCCTATCAGCCCAAAGGGCTAGTTTCAACTTCTCATGCCAAGTTCTCTGATTATCTTGGTTTGTCTTCTTTATGATCTTTATTAAAGTCTTCTTAATGGACTTTGCTTGTCCATTACCCTAAGGGTAATAGTTTGAAGAAGTATTCAGATAAATATTATTTTTTACTAACCAATCTGAAAATTTTAAACTTGTGAATGCTAAAGCATTATTAAAAATTATTGAATTTGGTGTACCAAACTTGGAAACCAAGTCTTGATAAAAATTCAAGACAAATTTTTCATTTGCATCCTTCGGTATAACTACTTCAGTCCACTTCATGAAGTAGTCTGTTGCTGTTAATATCCAATTATGCCTAGCACTTGAAGGTGGATTTATGGGACCAATGAAGTCTAGTCCCCACTTGCTGAAAGGTTGTTCCACTTGAATTGGATGTAAAGACAGAGCTACACGATTTTATTTTCCTGCAAACACTACACAATTGTTACATTTTCTGACACAAGCATGGGCATCTTTAAATAATTCAGGCCAATAATACCCAACTCTCATTATCTTCAGAGCTTTTGTTCTTGGTGCAAAGTGGCCTCCAAAGGGCCTATCATGAAACTCATTCAAAACTTTTTCAATTTGTTTTGGTTCAACACATCTAAGCATAAAATTATGAAAATATATTTTGTACAAAATTCCATCAATTAAAGCATATGGAATGGCTTGAAGCTTGTAATACCTTCGTTTGGACTTATCTAGACCTTCAGGATAATCACCCGTATGCAAATAATGTACCATCTGTTAAATCCAATTTACTGTTGTAACTGGAACAACATGTTCCTCATTATTTAGCACTGTTTCAACTTGTTGATCGGTTGTTTGGTTGTTTTCATCATTAACAACAAGTTGTTCACATAGGCCCTTGCCTCTAACAAGCTTGGTGACCTTAATTTCAATGTCATATTCCATAATTTTTGTGATCCAACCTGCTCTTTTATCATTAATATCTTTGCTGAGCAAAAAATCTTTGACTGTTGGATGAGTGACCAATAATTGTATTTTATTATTTGACAGCATTTGCCTAAATTTTTTAAGGCTTCTTCCTACAGCTAATACATGCTTCTCAAAAAATAAATATTTAGCTTCATAATAATGCAAATTTTGACTAAAGAAAGCCATGGGCTACTCTAGTCCTTCTCTGTTTCGCTGAAAGAGCATGGCTGAAATTGTATCAACACTCCTAAATGCATATAAAATGAAATGTTTATCAAAATTTGGATTAATAAGTGTTGGGGCTGCTGCAAGTGCCTCTTTAATTTGTTCAAAACTATTCTTACCTTCCTTTTTCTAGCTGAATTGAATGTTTTTATTCAACATGGTTGTAAGTGGTTGCAATAAAGTTGCAATGCTAGGAATGAATCTCCTAACAAAATTAATCCTTCCTAGGAAACTCTGCAAACCTTTCTTATGTGCAGTCAGGGGTAAAGCTAAAATTGCAGTAATTCTTTCTGGGTCAATGGTGATACTGTGCTTTGAAACAATATGACTCAGAAGCTTTCCTTCATGGACTGCAAAAATGCTCTTTTTGCAGTTTAGTGACACCCCGTACTCTCTGCATCTTTCAAAGATCTGCCTTAAATGCATAAAATGTTCGTCAACTTTATTTGAAAATACAATAATATCATCTAAGTATACCAAAATAAACCTATTAATAAAGCCTTGAAAGGTAATATCCATTGCCCTTTGAAACGTTACCCCTACATTAGACAACCCAAAGGGCATCTTTTTGTAAGCCATTGTACCCCACTTGGTGGTAAAGGTTGTTTTATACTGGTCCTCTTCTTTAACCAAAATCTGGTTATACCCTGAATAACCATCTGACAATGAGAACCTTTTCGAACTTGAAACAACCTACAATATCTTCTCCATTGAAGGCAACAGATAGTGATCTTTGAGTGAAGCTTTGTTTAGATCACATAAATCTACACACAACCTTATCTTTATGTTCTTCTTGACAGGCACCAAGTTAGAAACCCAAGATGTGTGCTTTATCGAAAAGATAATACTACTTTCAATCAACTTGTTTAATTATGATTTCATAAGGTGTTCCAACTTGGGATACAATGGCCTTTGCTTCTGTCTTACTAGTTTTGCGTTGGGTTCTAGCTCAATTGTGTGATGAGCTAACTTTGGGTTAAAACCCTTCATATCTCCATACTTCCAAGTGAATATGTCACTGAATTCTTTGCAAAGCAAGACAAAGGCTTGTTGTTTTGCTTTGGTACAAAATTTTCCAAGCTTAAGAAGCTTGTCTTTAGAAATTTCAATTGGTTCACAGTGTTCTTCTTTCACTGTGATGTTGGACCTATCTTTTCTAACTTGATCATCAGTGTTGAAAATTGATTCAAGGTCACCAATCCCTTAGGAAATTTATTAGATTTCAACTGCAAGATATGATTCTCGTATTGTTGCTCAAGCTTTTGCTAGTTTCTAGCAGAAAACTCCACTTCTTCTATCAGAAAACTGATTATTTACTCATCGCTGTAAAAAAACTAGCCAACTAATGTTATTATCAGGTACAAATGGTCTTACTACCACCTTGACATATTGTTGTACCTCAATATTGTGTATATCAGTTGGTATTTCATATTATGATCCTATGGCAGCAAGCCTATCTGCCTCTTTATCAAATTTCTAGGAATAGATAGCAAGTTAAAAGCATCAAATTCTTCTATTAAATCCCAAGTTCTATGGTTGTATAGTTTCAACAAATCATTTTTAGTTACGTTCAGGTTTCTTACCTAATTTGTTATTAGCTTTGAATCATTGAATACTTGGAGACATTTGATACCTTTCTTTCTGGCCCATTCTAGGCCATGAATTAATGCCTCATACTTAGTTGTATTGTTAGAACAACTGAAAGCAAAGCAAAGTGCTGAAAAATACCTCTCTCCATCAAGTGAAATGAGCATAGCTCCTCCACTAGCACCTACTTTACTCCTTGAACCATCATAATATAGCTTCCAAAGTTGCTCAATCTATTGGTCTGGCTGTATTTCCTCTTTGACCAGATTTGGAATAATCACATTAGGCTCCTAAATCATGTAAATGCCAAAACCTACCTTATCCATGTGGCTAAATGGATTAACCTCATGATTCTCGACTGCCCACTCATCTAAATTTATGTCGGGTATGCCTTCAATGGGTTCATTGGGGTCAAGGGTCATGGATTGATGCTCATACTCATGGATGGCTAGGTTTTCATTTATAGGATTTGCAACATAAGGCTCAATATGGTCTTTAGCTTGTGGTTTTGATTTGATAGTTACTCTAGTACCATATTTGGTCCTGAAACACATATGTGACCAATCTGATGACAAATATCCACCTAACTTTGTTGTAAAATCTCCAAAAATGAAAATTGCAAAGAATGGTGGGAGATCAATGATGTACATATATCTTGTATTGAAAAGTTGGGACAAGCGTGCAAGGTAAGAGGTGGAATTTTGATAACTCCAACAGACTTAGTGGTTGTTCCATCTAATTGAACTACCCCTTTTGACAATGGCTGATATTCTAGTCCTAACTTATCTATCAGCTATTTGGGCATAATTGAGTTGCTTGCTCATGAATCTATCATACAGTTATGCACTATGCTATTACCAATAAGCAAACTGGCATAAAATGGTGGTGGTTTTACCTCTTGTATTGACTGTTCTTTCTTGCTTTCAAAACTATTTGCAAGGACACGAGGCTACTCCTTAGCATGTTCATTAGAAATTGAAATCTTAGCCAACACTTCCTACAGTAAGTCCTTTTGTCCAGGTATGTGCAATGCATCAAGCATGGACAAACTGACTGTTGCTTTCTTCATATGATCAACTATGTTAAATGTTGGAAAACTCACCTTTTGTTGCAATTTTGGAACAAAAACCTTTGTTTGTATTGGTAAAGGCTGAGATTGAACTTTTGGTTGTTCCTTTGTTGACACAACTTGCTGTCTTGATAAAATTTGAATGTTTTGGGCTGCAGAAGGTTGAACTTTCCCCTATTGTGTTGTAGAGGCCTAATTTTTCTATTGAACAGCTTGTTGTTTATCTTTTTCTTCTTGTTAACTAGAAACAACTTGTTGTCTCAGGTCAACAACTCTCTTTTTTGACCTTGTATTGGCTGCAATGGAGGTAGATGATTGATTCTACCCTTGTGCATGATTAACTCCACAAAATTCACTACCTTGCCAATTCATCATGGAAACATCGAGATCATTCTTCTGTATTTGATCATCTTGTTGACCATTGTTCTCCTTTGATATTTTCTGAGAAGCATCAAAACTACTTTGTACCATGAGAGCCTGATTAATCACCCCGTTCATACAAGTAGCCTGGTTATGAGGCCGATTACAAGGATGGCACCACACATAATCATGTGCCAAGTTGTTCTGTAAAGGTACCAACTCTTTAGAAGAGTTGGAAACATTCTGATTATATGGATAATTAGGCCTTGTATTGAAATTTCTTTTCTGGCCTTGGTAGTCAGCCTAAGAAGGCGGTCTATTTGCCTAAAAAGGTGCTTGATAAGGTCTATAATTCTAGTTTTGCTGATTTTTGAGGCTTACTAAGTCATTGCTTACTGTTTTCAACAATTTAGCCATATGTTGTTGGGTACCTCTAAGCTCTTGCAAGTCTAAATTTGCTGGAACAACACTATTTTAAATAGTAGTTTGAAAGCCTAAGGTTGGAACAATAGGTAACAGAGCTATAGGAGGTACTTGAATGGGTATCAATGGTTGAATATCTACAAAAATAGGCATAGGAGGCTTGGGTGCAATCTTACCAGCATGTATTAAGTTATTCTCATCTCTAATAGCTATCTCATAGGCTGCTGGCAGAGTTACTCCTCCCATAGACTGGATCAGAAGTGCAATATCACTATTAATTGCTCTAAGATAATACAAGAAAGCATGATTTGGTGTAGGCCTTACCGTGGTTGGGATTCTGTTCCAAGTTCTTTGGAATCAGAAGTTGAAATTTGTCATATGTTCTTGTGGGGCTCTCTTAATAGTCATCATTTTCTCAACTAGAGATAGATGATCAGATTTTTCAAAAAATTGTTTACTCAACTTTTCTCCCAAGTCATCCCATGATGCAACAAAATTCACTGGTAAGCCTCTAAACCACTGGAGTGCCTTGCCTTTAAATGAGGCTACTAAAAGCCTCAACGCCACGTTCTCTTCTATGACATGACGAACTCCACAAAGTGAAGCTATGTCCCTTATGTGTTCAATTGGCGTAGTCTGATATTCACCAGTAAAACTAGGCAAAATTTTAAGCGCAACTACCGGTATGTCATCGTGCTAAGAAAAATTCAATGGGTTGCCCCCATTAAATGGTACAAGTGCATGTGCTCCAGCCATCAGAGCTGCTTGAACTCTTAGATTTGGCACTTGTAGTACAAGACATACTACTGAAAAAATAGGTACAAAACTTGCAAATCTAAGACTAGAAGGTGGAGAATGGGATCTCGGTGTTGAATGTGATCTTGATCTTCATAACCTTCTTCTTTTTGTTTTGCCTTTCCTCTTTGGTGATGATAGTTGTAGGTATTCAAATGGATCAACACTTGCTATTTTCTGAACTCTGCTCATGTGCTACTGAATCTGCAATTAAAACCAAGTAAAACAGAGTCGCCAAATAAAATATGATAACCTCTGATAGGTAAAAATCTAATGTAATTCTAAAAATAGCAGCTTGAAAGTTTTGAATTCTTTCTTTGAAGTGGTCTTCAGAGTCCCACCAGGTGTGCCAAAAACTGTTATCAACTAGAGTGCACCCGCATGCAAAAGCAAAGATACTTTGCAATACTGTGTAACATGGGAAAACTTTTAGGTTGTGGGTACCCTATGTTGAAAGTTAACCTCCAGATTATAGGCTGACTTCCTATAAGATTTTCTAATGATGGATTGTAATTTTGATGGAAAAGGGAAGAAAGGCTTGAATTAAATGCATAAACTGAACTTTAAAATGAAAGGTGATACACCTAAATGATGATAAAGCATGCAATTAGATTCACAACTATATCTCCTACAATCTGTTTTCACAACTCAAATTGAACAACTTAATCACATAAGTGTTTCATAAAAGGGCCTGCAAATCAATCCTTTATGAAGGAAAATAATATTTCCACGACCTAAAGGGAAAGACAAAACGGTAGCATGGTCTATGACCTATGATCAAAACACCTTAATGTGAGAAGGTAAAAACTTGATTTCAATAAGAAACAATGAAGGAATCTTTGCAAATGACAACTAAATTAACCTGTAAAGAGTTGCTACATCATATTAACTGTAAAAAATATGAGTTACAAAATCAATCTCTTATTTGCAAAAATGCAAAGGAATAATCATCAAGAACTGAGAAAAGACTAAGTCCTTTTCTCAATATATACAAAAGATAGAAGAGAATGATACCGAAAATATATGTTGAGCTAATTGAAGTCAAAAATATTCGAACTCCAAAGCTATCCATGAGCAAAATCAAAACTGTCTAAAAATGGGGCCCATCAATGCTGCAAACTGAGCTTAAACAACTCAAAACTTCGTCTCACACTGTATATAACTAAAGTGTGTCTTGAAATGGCTCCTGATTGCATGGGGGTAGCACTAAAAGTGAACTAAAAGTGAAAATATCCTCCCCATGAGCAAAGATAACAACCCTCAAAAAGAGGAATGAAAGCCAATGTAAATTGCACTCTGAATGTTGCAAACTCCTCCTCTTAATGTGTACGATCTAAACAATTCCAAAAATGATGTAGAACTGAGGTTATGTCTCAGGAATCTCCATAATTTGCATGATTTTAGTCCTTCAGTTAGCCTTCACTTATATTCCTTGCATGGGTTTGAAAGAAAATGACTATGATTAAATATGAAAGATAATCAAAATGATTATTTTAATATTTAATATATATTTGTTCTCCTTCCTTTACATTTACATGTTAAATATCAAGGTAAAAATACCTTTAATATTTAATTATATAATTATTTTTATTTGTCTAATATCATGCAATGAAGATAAGTGGAAAACTTCAGTCGAGACATATTCCATTTGCTCTTTGATTCACTTCATGCAAACTAAGTCAAGTATTATTACTTCAATTCAAAGTAATAATTTGAACTTAACTTTACAAAAATCACAGGCTCCCCTTCACAATGATTCTATTTAAAAAAAAACACAGTCCAAAAAACCCATACACTCGAATTAGGACAACAAGGTAAAAGCATCGAACTCTAATCATCACTCCTTTCATTCTTACTTTGCAACTTTGTGAACAAGCTTTTGCCACCATGATAGTATGGTTTGGACTGAATTGGAGCTTGAATCTTGAGTTTCATACTGTTGTTTCTGATGATTCTTTTTGAGGGATTCTCTGTAACAGTGCTTGGTAAGTCGTTTCTTTTCAACCATTATGGACATTTTTTTGATTTATTAGGGCTTTTAGGCTTTCATATAGCTGTGGCCATAACACATTATTTTTTATATCCTCTTGTCTTTGCATCGTTTGTTGATATCTCTTGTTCTGTGAAGCTGCCACTAGAGATTTTTTTGAATTTTATATGGTTATATCTTCTTTCAAAAAACAAACGAAGGTAAGTCTATAGCCTCCGAATCTTCACTTACCACTTTTTTTCCTAAGGAAATTGAAAGAAAAGATATAAATAATCTATCTCTAGTGTGCTATGTTGACTGTATTCTCCTTCATTTTGTAGGCCGCCACTTTACTCAAACTTCTGAACATTTTGTTTTTCTATTTAAGTATTTTTGCTATCGCACACGAGTGCACTCCTGTTGATAACAAGAAGAACAATAACTTATCCTCTATTTATCAATTTTAGTTTGTAATTTATCTTTCTATCCATTTAACATCCACTAAATAATTGCATGATTTCCTTATATCCAAAATCTATTCTTTTTCAAATCAGCTATATGTTTGCTTACTTATTTACCTAAGTATTATTCATTAAAGTTTAGATATTTATTTTTTAACTAAGGTTAATGATCCCTCAAATTATTTATTAAGTATAGCCTTAATGTTATATAGATCTTGGATTAAATGCAAACATTCACTCATGTTATTTCAAATTAGTTCGGTCCGTTCCACATTTACATTCTCTGGGAATGGAATGTTTAAACAATTATATTTACTTAAAACAATGTAGAGACTATGTTGACTATTATTTTCTTTTATTTTATTTTCAAGCATAAACTTATGTATCTTTGCTCGCCACCTAAAGAGGTCAATCAATAATAAATTTATCACTCACATATTTAGAATCATGTACTTTTATTAATTATGGTCTCTAATTCTGGTGCATGAAAAGGAAGGGGATTGAGTGAACCAACCACTAAACCCATTTATCTCATTCATGGCTTCATTTAATATTATTATCATATTATTTTATTAAAATTACCCATAGCTCTATAATTTAAAATATTAAATTTAGGTTCCACATATGATCCTTCCATGTTTTGATACATATTATATAATCATCTAAAGATAATTTATCTTATATTCCCACTGAATACATGATTCCTTGTATGTTTGGAAGTGGCCAATAAGTTGGTCAAACCTAATGGTAGCTTGATCTTAGATCCTAGTTCCAACTCTATGATGCATCACAATTTTCTATTAAAATTCTAGAGGCAAACTCACATACTCACATCAAGTTAGAACAGGGTGATAATTACTCTAAAATTTCATCCAAGATTGAATTATCTTTTAGAAGACTATAAACAACAATACTTAGAGTAGGTATGATTAACGATGAGGGGGAGAGGGGGTTCCTATCTATTGAATCATGCCTATATACAGGAACATATAAATTAGAAAAGTGGGTTCATTTCAATAATCAACATTGTTATACAAAAGCAATTATATTAATGGTTTATAGGTGGGAATAATTACCACCTTGTGTCAAAACATGTAAGGATATATATGTAGCAAATAAATAAATGATCAAGAACAATACCCTCAAGAATATATAGTGTGTCTTTAAAGATGTTTGAGAAATATAGATAATCAATTAATATGCTCTAGGTCAAATCATGAAAGCATAAGTAAAGGATAATGAAAATACTTATTTTCACACATGTATATGATCCCAAAAATGCTCATATAAATATTGTTTCCCTTTTATTGCTCCTTTTAAAGTGTAAAATACAACAACAAGCAAATATGTAATGCTTATATATAGGTGGGACCTCACAACTTGTGAGAGAATGAAAAATTAATCCTGAGAGAGCTCAAGGACTGAGCTGTATAGCTCAATCTCTAGATCACCAGAAGTGCCAGGTATATCATGTATTTCTAAACCAGTGCTCCACGTGTCAAATTTAGTATTTAGTTCATTGCGAGAATCATATTGTTGAAATAGTGAAAATATGAAATCATCCTTTTTCCAATGGCTTCTTATATAGCTTCAATCTATGGCCATTGACCAGAAGTGAAAACCGAACTACATCAATGGTGTGTAATTGGATTGCTCCATTAGGATAAACTTGACTAATTTCATAGGGGCCCAACCATTTGGACTGGAATTTTCCTTTGAAGTCCTTATATCATGAAGCATATAATAGTTCCCAATCCCCCACAATGAACTCCTTAGTTTTGATGTATTGATCATGCCACTTCATTCTTTGTTGTTGAACTACCTTTGTGTAATGAATTGCTTCCATTCATATCTCATCTAACCCATTTAAGGCATGCAACCTATCGTTTTGAGATTTTGTTAAATCCATTTCTAGTTCTACTATTGTCCTTAGTGTTTTATATTCAAATTCAATAGGAAGGACTGTTGTCTTACCATAGACTAACTCATAAGGTGTGAATCTAGTGGTGGTCTTCCATGTTGTTTTGTAAGCCCATACTACTTCAGGAAACCTTGCAACCCAGTCTTTCCTATGTAGTGGTACTGTCTTGGTGAGAATACCTTCAATCTCCCTATTAGTAACTTCCACTTGACCATTAGCCTAAGGGTGAAATGGTGTTAATTTCTTGTGTCTAATTTGTTATTCTTCTACCAACTTGGTGATTATATTAGAAGTAGATTGCGTTCCTTGTTTAGTGACTATTTCTCTAGGTACTCCATACCTAGTAAATATATCTTCTTATAAGAACTTAGCCATATTACCATCTCTGACAAACTACAAGATCTTTACTTCCACCCATTTAGTCAAGTAGTCAGTACAAACAAGGGTGTATTCCTTGTTATTGGATGTAGGTGAGATAGGTCCAATGAAGTCTAAACCTCATTTGTTAAAAGGTACCAGTGTCAATTGAGGTTGTAAGGGCATCTCGTCACTCTTTGTTGGTCTTCCCATCCTTTGACACCTATCATAGCTCCTTGTGTATTTAACTAAATTTTTTTGCAAAGTTGGCCAATAATAGCCAGTTGTGAGGATCTTAAAGGCTATTCTTTTTGCTACAAAATGACCTCCACATGGATCATCATGACATCCCTTCATGATTTCAAAGATCTCATCCTCCCTAATACACCTTCTCATTATGTTATTAGGGCCAATATAAAACAAATAGCTAGATACCCAGGAGTATGGGAAACATTTGTGAACTAGCTGTCTTTTCTTCCTCAGAGAAAAGTGTGGTGGAATCTACCCTGTGACCAAATAGTTGGCAATATCTGCATATCAAGGTACTTGTACTTGTAGAGAAAACAAGTGTTCATCTAGGAATAAATCATCCACCACTCCTTCTATTGATTATGTTGGCAATATCGACAAGAAATCTGCCACTGCATTTTCTTTACTAGGTTTTTCTACTATGGTAATGTCAAATTCCTGTAGAAGAAGTAGCCATCTCACCAATCTACCCCCAACTACTATATTGTTCATCAAATACCAAATTTTTGAATGCTTTGTATGGATAAAGATTGAATAGCCAGTAATATAGTGCCTAAATTTATTAATAGAATTTACTACAACAATCATCTCTTTTTCTATTACAATATAGTTTAAATCTGCTTGTTGAAGATTCTTGCTGATATAATAAATTGCATACTCCTTATTGCCTTCTTTCTAACCCAAAATTGCTCCAATAGTAAAATCTGAAGCATCTATATGTATGTAAAAAGGCAGAGTCCAATTAGGACCTCTCAATATTGGTGCTTGAGTCAAAGCTTTCTTCAATTCTTCAAAGGAGTGTTGACACTTAGATGTCCATTCAAATTCAATGTCCTTACTCAACAAAACAAATAATGGTGCATAAATATTACTAAAATCTTTGATAAACCACTTGTAGTAGCATGCATGGCCAAGAAAAATCCTGATATCTCTATGTTTCTAAGGAACAAGTAAGGTATATATTATCTCTATTTTGTGTGGATCAACCTGAATTCCCTGTGTCATCATCATGAAACATTTTTCATTGCTGAGTGACAAGTTGTGTTCCTTACACCTTTTCAACACTTTTTCCAAATTATTCAGAGCTTCCTCATAACTGTCTACAAAGAGTTCTACTACTCTTCTATCAATGCATTATTTATATTCAACATTTTCCTAGGCATTATTTCCAACTCCTTGGATGATTCTTGGATGAATGAAAGGTTAAGGTTTGGTATAATGGGTAGACATTGTTGAGGTAGTAATGAATGAAATAGTTGGGATATCTCTTCTATAGAATTGGTGGTTATAATACTTTGCAAGGGGTCTTGTAGGAATATGAGGCAGTCTTGTTGCTATGGGATCCTTCCATAGTCATTTTGAATTATGTGAGCAATGAGTTCATCCTCATCATGGTCATCCAATAAGGGGTTGCGCTCTATAGTCATCAGTGTTTGCAGAGAATAGTTATCTTCCTCATCCAAATTGGGCCAAATAGTTTGCTCAAGGTCAACATAAGGTTGGGCCGGAGGATAAAAAACCAAGTTCTTTGTGACTATTCCATTGGATATGATCATTTTACTAGACCTATAACCTATAAATGCATTGATTGTAGCCAACCAAGATCTGCCTAGGATGAGTGGGTAACCTGCAAGATTAACTTTAGATTGTAGCACTATAAAGTCAGCAGGATATTCCCATGAATCTAATGCAATCACCAAGTCCTCAATAATTCCCTTAGGCTTGACCGTTGACCTATCAATTAGTTGTAGAATAGTTTATATGGGCCTAAGGTTGACTAACTATAGCAACTACATTGTTTCTTTTGTCATGAAATTGATTGCAGCCCCCAAGTCTATCAAAGTATTCTTAATGAGGGTTCCATTGATCTTTACATCCACTATTGGACTACTAGGATCTGTATACTTGGGGACAATAATGTTCCCTAACATGATATCTGCTAGGTTTCCCAAGACATGAGCTACCTGAGGATCCTTTCTTTTTCTACATGGTTTCCTAAGACATGGATCCCTTACATTTTTGGTATAGATAGAAATGTATTTGATAGCTTGGATAAGTGGAATCTTGATGCTCACATCTTTTAATTGACCTAAAAGATATGTCTCAACATGTGTGTGATTCTTTTGAATAGCTAGGAATTCAAGAAAAGGTGGCTTAGGACTTGAGGTAGTTTAGTGTACCAGATGTGACTCAGGTTCCAAAGGTGATTTGTATGAAGCTTCAACTATAGGTTCCTCATCCTCCATTTTTTTAATTTGAGGGGATGAAGGTCTAACAAGTTTTTTTCCCGATCTGAGTTGGACATCACTCACCTCTACCCCATATGTGGGGTATTGCATAGCTTCATTAGTATAAGCCTATTGAACATGCTTAGTGTTAGGGTTAGGTGCACATTGGGAAGGTATTTTTGGTTGCTTGGGTGGCTGATTTGTAGGATTTGATGGAGGCATTAAAGCTTGTTGTTGTGGTGGAGGAGGGAGCATAGGATGTTGATAGTTCATATTTTGCTGCTACCATTGCAAGCCTTTCTGCCACTAAGGTTGCCACTGATTTTGTTGGTTTGGACACTATGGATTATAATTGGAACCCTAAAATTTTGTTGTGGCCAAGGGTTTGGCTTCTGATTCCAATTTGGTTGAGCTTGTGGCCATTGTTGAGGGTTGTGCCATTGGTTTTGGTTTGCTTGCTAGGACTGGGAGTTCCAAGTAGAAAAGTTTTGATTCCTAATAGGAAAGGATGAATTAAAGCTAAGTGGGTCTTGTGGCATACCTTGTATTTTTTTCCATGGCATCCTTTGTGCTATATAAAAGAGATGTCCACCATCTCCTTCAACTGGTTGAAAATCAGGTTTCTTAACTTTATCTTGCAAGATACTTGCCACTCTTGCATTTGCAATTTGCTTTTCTTTGCCTACAACTTGGAAAATATTCAATAAGCATAGCCTCAGCTTCCTCTTGCTTCTTCTGAATGTGGAGAGTATCCAAATGAGTTACCAAGTGGCTAATGATATCCTATTTCATGTTGGATAACATATTGATTAGTTCTATTTTTGAGAGCCTTGTAGATGATTTACCAATAATGGATGTCTTATCTCCTCTTGGAATTTTAGTAAAGGTCCTAGAATAATTCCTACATACCCTACACATTTCTTCAAATTGTATTTGTGAAATATCTCCTTTCCCAATGAGGTTCAAGTAATCCATGCAGTCATCGTTAAATCCCCTCAAAAAAACTAACTTGAGGGACTCTTCTGACAACTTGTTTTGTGGGTTTTTCTTTAGAGCAAACTAAAATCTCTCCACATAATCTTCTAAGGGCTCATCATTCTTTTGTGACATTATGAAAATGTCATATTTCCTCCTATCAGGTCCCCTACAATAGTCCTTATACTTTTCTAAGAACTTAATCTTCATAGTGTCTAAATTAGGAATAATATCCCAGACTAATCCCATGAACCACCTTAAGGCTGCATCCTTAAGAGTTGTAGGGAAGAGCTTGAGCCTATGAGCATCAGTAGTATAATCATAACTTCAACACAAGATATCAAACTCAAAGAGAAATGTATTTGGGTCTTCAATCAGTAACCCATAAAAAGCTGGCAAGGTTGAAGGAGGAATGTTCTTCAACATTGTAGCCCTTTTTTGGTTAGTGATAGGAAACTCAAATGTTTCTTGTTCAGGGTCATCATCCATTGCATCCCCCATGGTGTGGTATGTTCCTTCTGTACATGTGCTAGATGTTGGTGACAAGGAAATTTCTTCTTCAATATTATAGTTCACTTTGAGTACTGGATTCACCAACTTTTGATATAACTGCTTGACGTGTAGAGGGAAGGAATCTACCCAAGGGGTCTCCCTGCCTCCACATACATGTAGTATGGATTTATAATGTAGTGGTCCTACATAATGTTATTGTATCTCTGGTGTTGTAAAAAGATTAAGGCTAACAATCCTAATGCTGGAAACAAAAATTAACTATGAAAGATGTGGAAACAAGTCTATGAAGATAACACCATCCCTAGAAATGGTGCCAAAAATGTAGAGTCAAGGCTAATGTGTTGTAAACTTGGTAGAACCTACACAATTCAAAGATTTAACTAACTAAATAGTCCACTAAACATTGCTCAAGACTACATTAAATTGTCAACCTAGGGTTTGTAAGCTTGTGATGGTACAACATTATATATGCCTTCAAGGACTCAAAACTAATTAAGCTATCCTACTCAAGTTATTCTACTTGTTGGAAACTCACATAACTACAAAATAATGAAAGTAATAACCATAACTAGTGGCTACAGGTACCTACAACTTAGTCTATAACTAACCTGTTACTAATGGAATGATTTTGTAATAACTCAAAACTAATAAAAAAATAATGACTCGAATAAACTACCCTCTGGAGTACTATTGGTTAACCATTGCATGCATATTCATAAGCATTCATTAACAATAAGCAAGATATGAAGTTCCAATTAACTTGTATATTATTCATGAAAGAATGATAAACTAATAACAACTAATAGAAATAAATAACTGGAAAATGAAGTGAGGAACAATACCTTGAGTGGCCTGCTCAAGTGACTATTCTCACTCTAATTAAACCCAATTCTAACTAATAGATTTTATGCATCCCATAAAATTAACTCCATTCATTGCATATTCATAAAAGGTTACAAAAGATCTTTCCATAGATTGTACTCAATCATTCTGAATATTCCTCATGTTTTGAAACTGAAAGTAACTGATAACATAAAATTGAAAACCAACTAAATGTGCTATGAATTCAACTAATAGCTATATACAAGCTTGAGGGAATCTTATTCAAAGCAACAACTTTAACCAAAATCATTAACTCCACTCCCAGATATTTAGAGCATAGAGTTAAGACTGATTTATTCAACCTATAACTGAAAATGAAAAGGAATCCTAATAAGAATAAAACTCTATCAAAATAGAATCGCATGTAAACATTCAACTATTTGTCAAAATCCTATTAGTGAAGGAGAGCTCTTCTTCAATGTTTATTAACTAGTCATAATAACGCCATGTTCAACCTTCATCAAGTGCCTTTAATCAACAAGCATCATGTTCAGCTTAACTTGGAGCTTCCCCTATTTCAATGTCCAGTCATTCCTTTTGCTACGGGTTCATCTTGCAACTATTGCGTGCCATGGTTCCACTTTAGCTACAAATAAGTTAATTTTGCAAAGCATGTACAAAAGGATAACCATCATAATCAAAACATAGCATTCCATCAACATTCCATACATATATTCATATAAATCATGCAATACTAATATATTATAACCATAATTCCATCATTGCATTTAAGGTTCAAGACTACATAATAGATATGAAAGGATAGTGTAATGTAGGAGCATTGTTTGGAAAGTTTATCTAAAAGTATCTCAAAATATGCATAAAAAAACAAAAAAAAGCTATTATCTATACCTATTAGTGATGTTTACCTTGCAATGATAGTGATATGTATGCCACAGATGACTTGCATATGCACAATGGAGTGGTGGAGTACTTTGCATAATGATCTTGATGATCTTGCAAAATGATCTCTCTGAATTTTTTAATGCACAATATGCTCTATTGTGTTATAGTGGATAGTATTTTGTTTGGTGCATCTTCAAGACAACACTCTACAAAGACAATGATTATGAGTTTGCAAAGTTTCAAATGGTCAAAAGAAGTTTTTCATCCAAGAAGGACAAACTATGAAGAAGGAACTATGGTATCAAAAAGCATTATGATGCTAAGATAGTCAAGATTCAAGGGACAAACATTACAAGTGTGACAAATGAAAATTACAAAGATGAGAGTACTCTTGTTTCATAGGTCAAACATCACAGTGTATGGTATCAAAGTAACAATGATATTTATGCTTATCTTGAGTAATGACGCTTTGACAGTCCATGTTCGTGCTTGATATGGATATGCTACTGGCTTGGTTTGCAAAGTCTTTGTATATAGATTATAAAAGGTAATTGACTTAGCATACGAGTTCTAGTACAGTGCTCTCTGGTTGATAGTTGTGTCTTGACGAGCACTTCTTTCTTGGGGACTATAGTCTTCATTATTTTTGGAATGGTTGTTCTTGCAAAGCACAATGGTGTAGTGTGGAAAGTGATTCACAATTGTGGTGCTTGCTATGTATATGGAAGTGTGAAGTTTTGTGATGTTCACTTCATGCAATAGATGCTTCTAATGTGTTATTTCTTGGACTGATATCATGGTGACAATGATTCTAAGCAGTGACAATGGTTAATGTGGAATGTATCCTTGATAGTGCTATGACATCATCTTAGTAATGCTATTACCTTTTATGGTTTTCCAATGGTTGACAATGATCTTGTAAGCATTGTGCAAGAGACATAAACTCTAATATGATAGTTGGCAGTGGACTACATCTTTGAAAATGACAATGATTCAATGATATTTGACATTCTTAGTGCTTTGATGCTTTAATATTGTTATGATATTTTGGCTTCATAAATTGATGACAATTCAAGATTGATCCTTGCAATTACAATTTCTTATGATAGTTGAAGAGGATAGTGATCTTGCCACTCTTGTATGCCACTATCATCAATCATTTTGTCTTTACAGAGGTTTTCATTTGATGAGTTTCGATTGATGCTTAGTGCTCTCAATCCCTTTGTCATTGCGTAGATGATTAGAGCAAAAATAAGCAAAATGATGCAAAGTTTTGACATATGACAATGCATAGTGTAGTGACATTATGGATGTATAGTGCTTTTAATGGTGTTTGATTTGAGTCTATCCTGCAGGGGGAGTGACTTGTAGACAAGGGTCCTTTTTCATTGTTGTCAAGGGAGGTAGTATGGTCAAATCACTATCCAAGGTAGACTGTCATGAAGGGACTGTGGTTACATAGTGATAGGTGTGGAATACAAGGTGATGGTATGCTACGTCTTAGAAAACGATATGATGCTTTGAATATTATTGCATTTTTTCTTTGCTAAAAAGAATATACATAGTATAGTGATGCTAAGTTTGCTATTGTTGCAAGGACATAGTGCAAGTGTCAATGATATACATGTTATCATAATAATAGAGAGTGATAGTTCATTCAGTTCTCTTGCTTGACAGTGCTATGCTAACAGTTTTAATATGTCATTGACAGTGTGGAATCTCATTTGCAAGGGGAGCTTCATTATATACCAGGTTCTCTTATGCAATCCTTTGTCATTGATGTCAAGGGGGAGAGATTTGAAGTGTAGTGGAGTGATTTTTCCATCAATGACAAAGGGGGAGTTTGTTGAGTTGTTTTGTCATTAATCTCAAAGGTTTGTAATTAATGGAAATAGATATCAAATAGAGGGTGCAAAGGTGCATGTGATGTCAAAGGTGTGTTCAATATCACAATAATTGATGGTTTTGGTTGCTTATTTGGTAAAGTGAATTCATTGATGCTCAAGTCAAGTGTACTGTAGTTCTTTCATTGATGCAAAAGTTTCATGTTGGTATTGATGCTTGTTAAAAAGGAAAGGTTGATGGTGTAGGATGATGGTGTAGATTGATGAAGTTTGTTGCTTTGATGCTTGATGTATATTCAATGAGTTTCTTCTTGGTGCTTACTTGATGCTTCAGAGGCTCTTGTTCATTCAAGTGTTGATACAAAAGTTGATGCTGTATTTCAAGGTGATTATGATATATTTCATGGTATTATGTTAAAAGTGAAAGGTGCAAAGGAGAGGTTGGTGAGAGTGAGTTGCTCATTTCATGCTTATTCAGAAAGTTTCCTTAATATCTATTTCATAATATTAATTCTAGAATCCACCATGGAGATGCAATATTTGTTGATTCAATATCAACCTTTGCAATACTTGTTGATTTATAGATACTTGTCATGGGTATGTAGTGGAAGAAGTTTGCTTAAAGACATGGTTGAAGAAGGCATGATAACTTTAATGTTTTTACCTCTTAAAAGCTGGCTCTCTTTGTTCATGTTAAAGGCATGATATTCTGGATCATAAGTATGTAGTGAACATCAGAGGTTGGAGGCTAATTATTTGTCTACAAATCCATTGGAGTTTAAGATTTGATTAGGGTTTCTTGTTTGAGATCTTGCTTTCAAACCATAAATGTTCTCTTTCTTTATAATCTTCATTATGCAAGGTTACTTTTCTTTTTACTGGAAGTTGAATTAGTAGCACCAATTAAGGGAAACTTATGTTATGAATTTAAGGGGGTTGCTCTCATGGTTGATTGACCCTTCCTACATGTGTTATCGACCAAATAGGTTAGAAGTTTGTATTCTATCACTCAAATTAAAATCAATGGCTATTATTAAATTTGTGTGTTGGCAGGTGTTAAAGGATCAATGGTGCTGATTTAAAATCGATGAACAATTATTTATCCATGCTTCATATTGACAGGAAGTTGAAGTGTCATGGATTTTTGTATTCAGTTATGCATAGTTTTCTAACTATATTAAGGAAACGATAGATTTAAAAGAGGTTTCTAGTGTATTGTGTGATTTTGGGAATTGTGGTGAAAACTCTGTGAGAATGCATTGAATATCAAAATACCCTTGATTCTATGAAGATATGCATAATGAAAGATATTTCAATGAAAAATATAAAAGAGGTTATATGATGTCTGAGATAGTATTCATGATCTTCATTTGATTTGCATTGACAAGTTTTCTATACAAAATGATTGGAGTCTGATGAAAAAATCTCCATGTTATTACAATGCTTTGAATGTGCTAATCTCCATGTGATTGAGATTTAGTGCTATCTAAGGTTTTGTCTATCATAATAGATGTTATATTTGTGTGAAATTCCTTTTTATGACATCTATTTGTGTTGCAAAGAAGGTTATTGTCAAGGCTCTTTGTTTACATATATATCAATATAATGGCCATCCATATATGCAGGGTTGGAAGTTGATAGGTTGTGATGTGCTATAATAAGTGTGGACAAGCTTTTGATAGAGCTGTGGTTTGTATGGAAACATAGTAACCCTCTAGTTTGTACTTAATTTATTCTGAAGTGTTTTCCAATGAGGCATGATGTTTGATAGTGAGGCATAGTTCTTTTCTAGTAAGTCAGATTGAGTAGCCAATGAGGTAGATTGAAAAGCTAGTGAGGCAGATTGAGAAGCCAGTAAGGCAGATAGAGTAGCCAGTGAGGAAGATTGAGTAGCCAGTGAGGCAGATTGAGTAGCTAGTGAGGCTTTGACAGTGAGGCATAAAGTGTAGCCAACGAGGTTTGTTGTATTTCTAGTGAGGCATGCAATTTGTAATCAACAAGGTTTTAGCCATTGAGGCTTAATGAAACATATTTTCAAAGTGGTTTTTCACCCTTTTAGGGTTATCCACTCATAAAACTTGTGTTTATGTTTCCTATTGGTAGTGTGTCATATTGTACTTGATTGATCATCTTTGTTCAAGTGTTATGTTCTATTTTGCATATCTTTGTGACTCCCTCAACATACAATATCTATAGTGTTTGAAGTGTTTTCAACGGGTCTCTTTGAATAATTAAGTGAGTTAAGTTTTGAAATCAGCTTTCTCATTTCACCATTTATTCACCCCCCCTCTCAATGGTCCTATACTCCAACATACTCCCCCTCTTGTACCTAAGGGCTCAACTCCTTCCTACATCCAACTTAGTACATCATAAAGGTAGTTATCTGTTCACATGAAATTCATTTGCATCATAAACCATTAAAGTAATCATATTGCAATACGTATCCATTCATTGTATTATCCATCCATATATTCCAAGCATTATCATACCTTCAAAAACAATAACATCTTAATGTATGTTTCAATATTCCATTTACCTATTTAATCGTACTAAAGTTCTAATTTATATTTATTATATTTACTCACAAGGTAAAAGTATCTTGGTAACTAAGAGACGGGGTGTAACATACTTCCCCCCTTGTGAATCATCATCCTTAATGATTTAAAGTACCAAAACATAAATTCAAATAAAGGTTTTACTTCCCATTTTCCAAACTCACGCAGGAAATAAGTAAATATCCAAATAATCTTCCCTCATAGCACAACCCTCTACAATCTTGTCCTTAATAGACTTTGCACTGAGTGACTCTGCTAATGGTTGGAAGAACTTGTGTGCTTCATGCATACCTTCCCTTTAAAGAACTATACATCACAATTATATTAACATATGTATATCATAAGTGCAATAGTGATCATATCCTATATGACACCTATACCATAGTGTCTGGAAAAACAAGTTCTCATTGACTATCATACAATTATCCTTTGTGTAAACCAAATAGAAAAAGAATGCCAATGTATTATGCACTACATCATGGGTCCCACCCTTCCCTTTGGTCTTTACACCATTAGAAAACTCAAAAGCCAAGATTGTCCATCACTGACATAAACATTTATCTTAAGCATAATAGTATTGCTTCTTAATTCAAGCTTTGTACCAACAATTTTTTCCTTGTTCCTTTCAATCTATTATTCCATTTTGACAACCTTTATGATCTAGGGTTAATCATATTTCTTAGCTTCTCCCAAATTTTAGGAATTCACCTCTTCTTCCCATATTATGTTTCAAATGGATTAAATTTCAATGATAGAAGTTATTGTAAAAGTACTCCACAAATCCTTCAAGATTTGGTTTATCCCTTTTTCCTAATTGGCTAACTTAAAGTAATAAATTGAGCATTCATTCAATTGAATTTTTCCAACAAGGTGATCATGGTTTACATAAAACCTTAATGTTACTTGTGTGTCCCATTGTGCTTGTATGTCTCTCCTAACTTGTTTCACATTGAGCACTTAGCTTTACCTATGGCTATGTAGACTACACTTATATCAAATTTTTTTGAGAAAATAAATGAAATCAAAGGATATTTGTTAGAAAATAAACTAATAATTATTAATCTATGTAATTTTGATATCATATCTAGGGCTTCATCACCAAATGTAAGTCACTAAGAGCATAATTGAAAGATCGTAAAATTAAAAAATTAAATACACAATTGATACTAAGTGTTTTGAGCTCAAAGTTAGGACTTGAATATTTAGTGTTTGTGTCTACTTTCTATGCTACAAAGAGTGCTTTGGGGAGTGAATTTAAGATTCCTTATTTTAAGGATTTTGCTATGCAACTCACTAGGGAGCAAGATAATCTTATTCAAATGAGTACCTTGAAGTCTTTAAAATCACAAGTCTTGATTGCAAAGTATAAGAAGGTTTATAGTGGAAAAGAGAAGAAAAGGAACAACCCTAAGAAGAACACACAATCCACATCCACTTCCATAGAAGAACATAAAAAAACCTCTTCCAAAGGGGAATCATATAAGAATGAGAAGTCCATGTGTGCATATTGCAAGAAATCGGTGCATGGTGAATATCAATGTTATTAAAAATAGATTGATGAGTTGAAGCATATTCTTAAGAAGAATCTTGAATCAATTTTCCTTGAACTATGTCAAGGGGTTCATCTTATTCTTCTTCTTAAATTCAAAGACACAAAAGAGGAAATCTCTTGTTTTAGATGTAGATCCTAATTCAAAAATATGGATACTTAATTTTGAAGCTTCACATCACATGAATTCATTAGAGAGTATGTTCTCTTCATTTGAATCTTGTTCATCACCACACATTATGATGGTTAACAACACATATATGTGTGTTTTTTGGAAAGGATCTATTGGCATAGACAAAGGATCATTTAATGATGTTCTTTATGTTCCATCATTGTTAATCAATATCCTTTCTATTGATTAGATAACACATGGTGGAGCAAGAAAAGGTGTTGAGTCACACTAGATTATGCCATTATTTGGTATTTTTATAGCAAAGATATTGTTGCAATTAGGGATGTTTATCATCAATCTCAAGTATACAACTTCTCACATTTTTCTCCCATAAATCCTTCAATTGATGTACACATCGAGGCATCTAGTGTGGACATCTTTGAGGAGATAAGTATGCTCATTTGAATCTTGGTGATCATTTATCCACTGAGGTTCTAAAGACATGTGTTGACATTTCATCACTTCCATATGTATTTGCTTCGTAGGAAACTAGTATTTCTACATCCATGGCTTCTAATGATTTAGTACAATAGGACATTCATTGTCTTCCAAATACAACTACTTAGGATGATACTTGATGAAATCTTAGGTTTGTTTTGTGAGTCTTTTTTTGCATATTTTGAGGACACTATTGAGGATATTCATCTCCTCTTTGATGCTATCTCTTATGGAGTTGCATCATCTTGTTTAGATGTTGTGAGGGCATCTATAGTTCCTCTTGACCCTTCTCTAAATTGTCATTTGTCATAGTTTGGCATTGGTGTGGAGAAATTTGAGTAACACTTGGAGGAGTCACTTTCATCTTTGGATCCTACTCTACATTCATCTCTATTAGATTTTGGATTGTCATTTTTATCATTGTGACTTGGAACAATAGACTTGGTAGTGAAATTGAGACATATGAGTAGTGTTTAAAGGCTTCATACATTTTGAGCTTTCTTCCTTCATATTCCTTTCAAGAATGAGAAGACATCATTGGTTTTGTTTCTTCCTAAGGGAGGAATTTTTTTTAATGACCATGGACCATATTCTACATCCAATTTTGATCATCTACCAATGACATAAGAGATCTACATTGGGGGGCTTCATGGTCTCTCTTCTTCTCTCTTATGAGGGGAATTTTTTCTCACATGGGGTTTTATCCTTTACATACATTTTAGATAATTTTGTAATTTCTCTCTTTTGGGGACGAGTTTTGTCCCATTGGATTTTTTCCATTTATCTTCTTGCGAGAGATTGTTTTGCATATGGGTACATAACATGGCCTATAATTCATGACTCATCTTTGCATCTTGTGCATTATCCCTAAGTTGCACTTAAGAGGGGGTGTTGGTGTGAATAAGGATATTACCTATTTGGTTAATCTCCTAGGGCCTATTCACACTTGTTAGTTAAGTTTATTTAGGGTACACATATAATACCTATCACTTCATGTCTCATATCATAATATTAAGACACTTTTCATAATCTTATCTAGTCCTATGTCTCACCTTGGCATATATATCCAAGGGTCTCTCATACATTACATGATGACACATATTCATCTCATTTGTATTGTTTGATAGGAATACAATGCATTCTTGTCATATTGATCTTCTCATTTCTTTGTGCATTTCATTAAGCCTCTAGATTTTGGGTGGCTATCTCCATAGACAAATCTTGCAATAGGAATTATATTTTTTCCCCAAAAAATTTTTAAGCTTAGAGAGCCTAGACCTAGGTTGGTTATTAATATTAAATAATTTTAAACAATAGATTATTAAATCTAATGGGATGGTGCTTATATTGGTTATAATTAATAAGACAAATAAAACAACGTATGATGACCATGCACATTAAGTGTTATATTAAAAAAAATTACAATTTTTTTATTGGTTTCTCAAAATTAATATTTGCACATATTTATGATTCACAAAATTTATCACCTATAGTCATCTACACCTATTCAATATAAATTGTAGAATGTACACAAAAAGAATAAAAATAAGCAACACGCTATTGAATTTCCAAACCTTCCTAGACCTATAACAAATTTGAAAGTAGAACATGCAGCTAATAGCACAATACTGCTTAATATTCCAAAAGAAGAGATCTAAAACACATTTATGTCCATTTGCTCATTTGAGCAAAGAATAACTCCAAACCTAGTTTAAACATTGACATATTCATAATGCCCAACCATCCAATGTGAAATTCTAAACAATCAAAGAAAAAATCAACTTTCAAACATTCGAACTTGCAACTCAAACATCAAACATGAAAACTTCTCAAACATTCACATTACACAAGCAAACTCAAAATTAATGACAAAAACAAGAACTTTGAAACCAAAAGTATCAAAGTGATTATAAACCATTTATTTTCCCCTCGATCATGATTTGCATATTAGGACTTTGTATTCAAGAGTGAGAGTGGACTGGGTGGAAGCTACTTTGAGAGAGCTAAGGGAGAAATCACCAAATCCTAAAGTTTCCAAAGTGGAATAACAAACTTGAGTCCTATAACAAATTTAACAATAAAACAAACTATTGTTAACAATCAAACTTGTATAGTTAAATGGAATATTTGAATGAGATTTCCCATTGAGACACTCTTCTCAAAATTATTTAGCGAAATCTCAATAATTTGTATGAAGTGAACATATTATGCACAACTACCACACCCCAACCCAAAATCACCCTCATTCATTAGGCACTCCTTCCTTGTGAAAAGGGTTTCCCTTCAAATTCCTTGTCACTCCATATACTCTTGCCACTTAAGGAGTAATCCATCAACTATTTGATAAAAATGAGCAACACATATGCCTACCATTTGTGAGTCATACACAATAGTTGTGACTCACATTTGGTGAGTATAGTGACAACTATGTGTGTCCTTGCTTATAGGCTTCATCGTTGTCACATAGTTGTATTTGCTTCCCAATTTAAGAAACAAGATGGTTATCTTGAACTAAAATATGAGATGGTTATCACTTTCTAGAAGAATTACCTAGATTAAGTTTGTCCTTCAAGCTAGACCCATTTACTAGTTTGCTTCTTTGACAACTCTAGAATCTATCCTAAAGGAGATTGAAAATTTTCATCAATTTCTATGGTTTAAAAAAAAGAGAAGAGAAAGTGGTGTTTGCTTACTTGGGATAAAGTATGTTAGCCAAAAGATTGTGGCAACTTGGAATTAAGCCTTGCTAAAAAATATTGTGTTGGTTGTCAAGCTTTTTGGCATTGATGTACTAAATCAAAGAGCCTTTGGAGTTGGTTCCTAACTACTAAATACCTTTGTAATGGCCATGCGAGACATTCCTCCCTATTAGATTGAGGGGGCATAGTTTGATTATTTAGTAGTGCCTAAAGCTTGGAAGCATTATCATCAAGAATGGGGTCATTTGGATGATTAAAAATACAAAACTGCTTACTTCTAGGAAGATGCCTAGGATCAAAATAATTCCTTGCTAATTGAATTTCCTAAATTCCATGTCTTGAAAAAAAAATGGGATCCTCTTGGCCAAATTTGTCTTTTGAAGATTATATATATAATGGTTTCCTCATCAAGAATTGGTTACTAATGGAGCTTTCACCTCAAGGATGCAAAAGAGAACTTAAAGAGAAACTTTGGGAAATTCTCCAAAGTAGACCTTGTGCTAAAGATCTAAAGAATGTTAGTGAGGATTTCATTGGTTGATGATGGAAGGGATCAAGGAAATTTTCAGTTAAGGTTGGTTACAAACTCTTGTTCGGTGAAGACTTGGTTGTCGAAAAACATACAGTTTTGAATTCCCTTGAATTGCCAAACGTAAATGCTTTGACTTACTTAGTTGTGCATGAACAATATTTTACTTACAAAAAAATTCAAAAAAGAGGATGGTACCGCCTCTCATGTTGTGTCCTTTGTGGATTAGCTAAGGAAACTCTTTTGAGTCTCATCTATTGTTGGAATACTCCTTTATTTAGCCTCTTTGGAATTGCTAGTCTGAGACTTTTAATTAAGTTGAAGACTAGTATATAGAATAGTTCATAGCTTATTGAGAGATGAAAATTGGCCTCCCTAAACACACAACTATTTAAGTTTGGGGAAAATCACGTCATTCTATTATTGAGACAAAAAGAGCCTTCTTTGGAAGTGAAATTGCAACTATTTGTAATGAGACATCTTGTTGAAAAATTGGGCTTCTTGGAAAGGAACCTTTCTCCCCATATAAAACAATTGTTGATGGTGTGGATAGGTCTATTATGTGGAAATATTTGACTCACTCTTAGAGTAAGATTAACTATAGTGGTGCTTCTAGAAGTAATCCTTGATCAAGGCTATAAATGGTTTTATTGCTAGAAATTATAAAGGTAGTGCCCAATTTTAGAGTAATGAGTACATAAGGATACATTCTAATAATACAATTGAGGTTTTGACTATCTTGAATGGACTTTAATATAACTTGGACCATAGTGTTCTTTGGGTATGGGTTGACATAAACTATTGTTTTAGTGCAACTCCTAAGTAAGGATTTCAATAAGACAAACACCCATTGACATTCTAACACATATTTTCAAGAGATTAGAGACCTCTTAAATATATTTGGAAAAGTGGTAGCGATCTATACCCCTAGAGAATAGAACAAAGTTGTTGAGTTTTTGCAATGTTGTGAGCAAATCTATCAAAGGGAGAAGTGACATATAGAACAATTGTAATTCTACTGATTAGTAGAGGTATGATCAACTCTTCAAATGTATTTATGAGGATAAAAAGCTAAAAGAGCTATACATGAAACATAAGAAGAAAGTACTTCTTATGATCTCTTCCAATGTGAGTTTTTGCAATGTTGTGAGCAAATCTATCAAAGGGAGAAGTGACATATAGAACAATTGTAATTCTACTGATTAGTGGAGGTATGATTAACTCTTCAAATGTATTTATGAGGATAAAAAGCTAAAAGAGCTATACATGAAACAAAGAAGAAAGTACTTCTTATGATCTTCCAATATGATATTTTCTTAATGTGTTTCTTGTGCTTATCTTTTTTATGAGCTCTTGGTTTATTTAAAAAGTCTCAAATTACAATCTTCTCAACTCTTCTTAATTTATAAATTCTATTATATTCTATTAAAAAATTAAAAAAATTAAAAAATAATAATTATATATTTTCTTATCTATATACTTCAATGTATGTGTGTATATATACACAAAATAGAGAGATATTATTTATCTTAAAATATTTATACTAATTTCATTCCACCCTTATCTTTTAATATTGAGTAATTAAAAAATCTATTAATTTGATATTAAAATAAATAATCATTATTTATGAATAAAGAATTTAAAACATATCTACCAAGATATTTGTTGAAAATATCATAATTTATTTAAATATTCTCATTGACGGTGGACTTGATTTCCAATATAGCTTATCTGCTAAAAAATATCTTTCAGAAAAATATCATGCTTTGGAGGGTGAGAGGTCAAATAAAGCAGACATAATAATGAAGGCGAAGTTAAATTCAATCCATAACATAATTTTTTTCATTATCCAAAATTGCACTGCACAATCCCGAGGGCGGGTTAACCAGAGAAATTGAATAGTAAGCCTATTTATCTCTTCAGATTTACATTCCTCCCTAAATATGTATATACAAATTTCCAAATCCTGTTTCTGCAAAATTACAATCCACAGATGATATAATGGGAAAACCTATGCACAGCACCAGATATTTACAGAGAACCTGTAATTGACGTTATGTATGTATGGTGGGTGAATGATGAATGATCAATCTGTTTCATGATCAGGGCGTGGAGTGTACCAGGCAGGAGGGCGGCCGCGGGCCATTCTTCTGAACAATCTTGTATAAGCGGAATCAGGCATCAGTGCCTTCTCTTCTTCTTCCAACTCTTTTTGTGTTTTGGGCAGTCCGTCTGGCTCAGGGAATGGCCGCCTCTTCTCCTCTTCTTCCATTTTATGCGAGCTCACTGTGGGACGCTCAGGCACTACAGCTTCCTTGTCCATTTTCGAGATTTTAGCCACAAAATGCACCATTTCAACCAGACTTTTCACACCTCCTGATTGCCGCACCAGTTTTACAAGATCCTCTTTGGCGGCTTCGGACCCGGCTTCAGCTTCTGTAATGGCTTCTCTCTGCACAAAACCCCCAAAAAAATTAGATTGAGTTGAAAAACTGGTTATGCAATAAAAGTACCATAGTAAACAGCCCATTTGTTGATTGTTATTTGGGGGTTTGGATACCCTCAAACACCCAATAACAAATATCAGTAAGAAGTTAAAACATCTGTCAGAATTAGCTTCAATAGATTTGAGCTAATCTTTATTCATGAGTAATGGTTCAGAATTTAGTGCTCTAAGTGTGTTTTTATGAACAGTAAGTGTATTTAGAGTAATATTGTGATGGGATCTCCTGAAAAGTTTGGATGCTTTGTTTTTATGAATGGCAGAGTAGTATTAGGATGGGTGACCTCTTCTAAAGTTTGGATGTTTCGCTTTTATGAATGACAGAGTAGTATTAGGATGGATGACCTTAGGATGGATGACCTCCTGGAAAGTTTGGATGTTCTGTTTTTATGAATGCTCGAATAGTATTAGGATGGGTGATTTCCTGGAAAGTTTGGATGGAAAGTTTTGGCAAGTTTGGATGTTTCACTTTCATGAAAAATCAAGTAGTATTAGGATCGGTGACCTCCTGGAAAGTTTGGATGCTTCACTTTCATGAATGACAGTAATAATGGAATGGCTGACCTCCTGGAAAGTTTGGATTCTTCCTTATATGAACATGGCTGAGATGAGATGAAAGTTAAATTGATTATTTAAGAAATAAGGATCATATAAACCACTACTTACGAAATTTGAAACACTTGAACCCTATTACTTAGGGAATTTGAATCACTTGAACCCTACTAAAAACATCATAATTTAATACATTGTGAAAAACGCCTCTACTTAATCAGTTTGCATACATACCTTCATGTCCTCAAACTCAAAGTAGGCCTCCCAGCACTGATATCCCTCGTCGCCCTCCAGTGTGCTACAATAATCTGCACTACAACAGGACCCTAAATTACAAAATGAAGCATTGAAAACACAAGCTTAAACAAAAAGGAAAAGAAAAAACAGTGTATTAACCCATTATGGCAGTTTCAGCTTTCTGAATGGGGGAAGGCTCCGGCATCCCTCTCAGGAGACTCCTCTTGAATGGAGACTCCTTCACCTGCTGTATGGCATCATGCCCTGTATATTTATGCTCCGGCGTGGAAGAAGACACTCTAACGACATGCCCATTACGCCTCCTCGCAGTATCTTTGTACGCTGTTGAATGAATTGCAGGAGCAAAGGTGATCATCTGCTGCAATGTCGCCATTGAAAAGACTGATTTCCTTGTAAAATTACTGATTCCTAGCAAAGACTTCAGTTAAAAACACCAGAGGAATATTATTTGGATAAGTATGAAATCGTCCTGATCTTTTCATCACATTCACCGTATACACGTCTTTATATAATTATTCGCGATTGAAGGAGAAGAATGATTAAAGAATGGTGTTTGCCAACGGTATTGGCAGACGTCGTGTCAGCAACTCGCGGTTTTGGATAAGAGGTAACTCAAGCAGATCCTACGGCCGGCAATGGGTTTTCAAACTGGAAAGAAATCCTCGTTCGTTAATATACTCCCTATAAAATATCTAGGGTTAAAAAATTATTTTTTTATTCAAACTCTATCTCTGGAAGATTGAAAATTGAATTTTAAAATTGGATTTGAGAAAATCGATTGAAATGTAGAATTATGTAGAAACTCGGATAAGGATATAGGTGGGGCCCTAAATTCTTTTGGGGGTGATCTTGAGATCTGATTAATTAATCTTTTATTCAATTTAAAATTAGATATATGGTAAGAAAAATGAAAAATTTAAATTAGGTTATTTTTAAAATTTATCTTTATAAATCTTTCGATTATTTACTTGTTTTGTTTAATAAAAAAATAAAAATAAAAAAATAAAAAATAACATAAATCAAGAAAAAAATTAATATATAAAATATTAACCTTTACAATAAAATCATGGATCTAATATCAAAAGATAAGATTGACTAGTTTTAAATCAAATCCATTAATATTATAAAATATAAAATATAAATCATACTTTAAACACTTTTTTATTAAAATAAAAATATCTTACCTATTTACTCAAACAAAATTATTGAAATAATTATTATATACTCTTAACAAAATTATTAAAGAAATATATTGTTAACCATAGTTAAATTTTACCCCTAAAATAAAACATTTTTATTAAAAATTATTACTCCTTAAATATTTTCATTTCACCACGCAAATATCTGTCTCTATTAAGAGGGAAAGGTGCTCAAATTCGAGCTAGACTACAATGGATCAAAGATGGTGATAGGAGCTCTAAATTCTTCTTTCAATACCTTCAACTTAAACACAAAAGTGAATGCATTTCTGCTATTATAACTGCTGATGGCAGCCTGCAAAGCAACCATGCTGACATCATGAACACCTTCTATGCACACTTTAGAAACATTTTTAGTGATGACTCTAAGGATGATGTCCTCCTTCCTTATCTGGAAGAATTTGTTGCTGGCTGTATTCCCAAGAGAATTGATGTTGATCACAGTAAATTCTTTGACCGCCTTCTCATCTTAGAGGAAATCGATGATGCGCTCCTTTGCATGGCCTTGGAAAAAAGTCCTGGCATAGATGGCCTTCCAGTTGAATTCTATAGAGCTCTTTGGCCCCACATCCGAGAGGATTTTTATAATGTTTATCTTGAAGGAATAGAACATGGGTCTCTAGGTGGCATCATCAACCAAGGGTTGATTAAGCTTATCCCCAAAGGTAAGGAGGAGGACACGGTTAATGGTTGGAGGCCTATTACTCTCCTCAACACGTCCTACAAAATAATTGCTAAAGCTTTGGCTCGAAGAATCAAACATATCACACAAGAGATAGTTCGTCCTGAGCAAACTGGTTTCCTTGGTGGCAGATTCATCCTAGATAATTTGGTTCTTGCTTGGGAAACTGCAGAGTGGGCCCAACAATCAGGCCAAGATGCTCTAATCATTAAGTTGGACTTCGATAAAGCATACGATCGCATCCGTTGGCCATTTATTCTCAAAATGCTAAAGTGGATTGGTTTTGGCCCAAGATTTTGTGAGCAAATCAACATGCTTTTTATGGATGCAAATGCCCGAGCTGTAAATGGTATCCTTTCTCCTCAATTCCCCTTACAAAAGTCCATTCGTCAAGGCTGTCCTCTAGCTCCGTTCTTATATGTTCTCGCTGCTGATGCTTTGGGATATCTTTTTCAGCATGCCCTTAATAATAAGGTTTTAAGAGGTATCACGCTCCCAGGCAATTCCACGGCTCTCAACTCTCATTTTACTGATGATAGCATGATCTTCATTCAAAACTCTACAGAGGAAGTGACCAATATGCTTGATATTTTGGATCTTTATTGTGCTATTTCAGGTTCTAAATTGGCTATGCACAAAACTGAGTTTATAATGACTAGCTCCAATCCTCGACCCCCTTGGATTCCGAATGAGTGGAGAGAGGTGAAACATGGTACCATCACACGATATCTTGGGATACCATTTGGAATTGGAGTCTCTCTCACGGATATGTGGAAGTGGTTCTTGGCCAAAATCAGAAATAAACTCCTTAATTGGACTAATTGGTTTCTTTCCATGGCGGGAAGGATCCAGGTTGCTAACAAAATTCTTCTAGCTAGCAATGTCTACATTTCCTCATGCTGGCTACCTTCCAAATCATGCTACAATCAGCTCACCCAGCTCATTAGAAATTTCTTGTGGGCTAAGTGGGGTAACAAGAAAGGGTTTCTTGCTACTTCATGGGTTCACTACATTCAACCAAAGGACAAAGGAGGTTTGGGCATCATTGACCCCTTCTCTCAAGGTATTTGCCTCACCACAAAATGGATCATTCGAGCCCTTGATGGAGATGCCCCTTGGAAACATTTGGTTCGTCATCGCCTCCAAACTGCTACAGCTGGAAATGCTTGGGATTCTGTCAATTGGATGGATAAGCTCTTGCTTGTTCCCTTCTTCACGACGCATGGTTCTGCTCCCTTCAACTCCATTTGGAAGGCTTGGCAGATTACTTCTAAAAAATTAGTTTGGTATGATCACTCTTTGAGGCATGGATTAAGTTTTGCTTCTTCATCCATTTGGTGGAACCGCTTGGTCCAGCTTAACAATCTTCCACTTGCTGCTAATAGAGCTATTAAGGGTAAATTGCTGTTCAAAAAAGGCATTCAAACCTTCCGTGATTTATGGGATCTGGTGAGCTTTAATTGGAAACCATGGCATTCCATTCATTCTCAATTCTGACTCTCTCCCGCGTATAGGCCATTGATTTTGCAAATCCATCAGCTTGTCTCCCCTGAGCTTATAAGCCTGTTGTCCACCCCTTGCCATGACAATTTTATTTATGACTGGAAATGGCCAGGCAACCGAAACTTTCGTGATTTCCCTCTTAAGCTCATCTATAAACAACTCTTACCCTCCATTTGCCTATCTTCTCGTCTCAACCTTAAATGGCATTGCAAGTTCTCCCAGTCTAAGTGGAATAAGTTGAGTGCTCGTATTTGGAACTCTAAAGTTGATGCCCAAGCTCAATTAATAGCCTGGAAAATTCTTCATGTCAAATTACCGATTGGTGAACGCTTTTCCTTCATCTCCCCATCATTATCTTGCCCTTTCTGTGCTAAAAAAGAGACAATTAAACATGCTTTCTGGTCTTGTCCTCATGCCCAACGTCTTTGGAAGCATCTCTTCTCTAATCTTCCAGCTCTTTGTCCTAAGGTGTGGTCTTGGAAAGCTGCTCTTCTTGGCCTCTCTTCGTAACATAATGTTGTGACTCAAACCTTTAGACACATTATCTTAAAGCACATCTGGAAAATTCGCTGTTTTGCAACCTTCTCTCTTACGTTCTACACCCTTCAATTGGAAAGCTTGATGATTTGCACAAGCCTCTCTCCTCATCTCACCCTCTTGCACTCCGTTACCCACAACAATTAGGATCTCAAGTCCCTGTTGAGTGTTCTCCAATTGCAGTTCAATATGTTTGAGGAAAAAACTGTTGGTCTTAGAGGCAGCTCGAGGGCCCTTGTTGGAGTTGGAGATTAACACCCTTCTTGCACGAGTTGGTGGCTGTGGTTTTTGTGGTGTGTGGTACTGGAGTTGGTGCTTTCCTCTTCCTTGTTTTCCACATCCTCTGCTTTGACAGTGATTGGAAATTCTGACAATGTTGCTATGAAGATTCAACTATTGTGCACTTTCTTGGAGCTGCAAATTATAATCTCTGGGGTCCCAATTAGTCCTGGAGGTTTACCTTCCTTCAAGAGGTGTGTTTACTCTTTACTTGGGAAAAAATGGATATCCTTTGTTCTAGAGGCTTCTGGGCTGGAGCTTGTTTTTTTGGACCTAGAGGAGGTTGTTTGTGAATGGAGCAGTGTCACTTGTTGTAGTGGATTTTACCCACCCCTTGCAGTTGGTTGCACTGGGTTCTATGGTGAGTGGTGTTGGAGATGGTGTTGTCTTTTTCACAACTTATGCTATGACAGTGGATCCTAACATGGTTCAGTGTGGATGCTGTAAGGTTTGTTTGAAATCAACTTAGACAACACTGTGTGTACAGTCAACTTGTGAAGCACTTGCAAATGCTGCTCTGAATCGAGATACACAAGACAATGTTAGTGTTGTTATTGCAGGCTTTAGGAGAATACAACAACAAGATGGGCCTTGGGAAGAACAACAATTGGGGAGTGAAATCTTGCATGCTGCTGCAACAGTTGCTTTTGTATCATTTGGTTATCTACTGTTGTGTATGATTTTCAAAAATTGGGGTTATGCTTATCTACTGCTATGTATGTTTCCTGTGTTCAAACAGTGCCATACTTTGGTCCTTTTGTAAATAGGAGACTGTTTTTGCTGGAGGGCTCTTTTGCTTCCAGCAATCTCCTATTTTTCTTGCTCTATTTTTGTATTCTTATGTAATTTTTTCTTTTTTTAATATAGCTTTTATTCCAGTAAAAAAAAAGTCACCGTCAAGACAATATTTCTCGTTTGAGATAATCGAAATGAAAGTTAGATTAGATTTGATAAGACTTCCTTCCTTATTTTAAAAATAAAAAAAATTAGCAATTGTATTTTAAGTCGTAGTGGGCATGTGAGTAGGGACGTATAAATTATAGTTAAAAAATATATATTAGTTTTTTAATATTATTTTTTCATTTTAAAATAAATTAGTTAGTAATTGTATTCTGAATTATAATAGACATGTTAATAAGGATTTGGACAACTTTTAATTAATTAAGATAAATATATATTGAGAATTTTGTTTTATATATTTTATTAGCACTTACACTTAAAGGAGGTTCAAGGATTATGCAGACAGAAAATTATATGTATGTTTGTATGTTACAGAGTATGTGTTTGTGCATGCAAATTCTAGTTGCAACATGTGACTGGATTAAACGATGAATAATAAATGTTAGTTAATGGAATGGAATAAACTTAGCTGATCTTTAATTTGATTATGTTTATTTATTTTTTAACACTTTTATCATTAGATTTATTATTTATGTTACTTTAAATTTCATGAATATGAATGATTTACAAGAAATACTTCATAACTTCAAACTATTGGTTGTCTGATTCCCAGGCATCAGTAGGATGATGCTAAAAATGGTCAAACACCCCAATTTCTAACTTTTCACACCTCTGGTGCTCCCCGAGTTCCACTCAGCTTGCACCAAGCTAGGCGCACTGGAGTTCCCAACTTGCACGCCCCAACTCGGATTCCCCTTGTGAGGAGCGCTCTACTGATTTCTGTCCAACACTGATTCCTACACCATTGGTGCTTGGGCGATCACCCCAATCCATGGCATCCTGGTCGATTTGCATTCCATGAAAACCCTCATAGGCGAACTCATTTGATTCCCACAAATCCATTGACTTGTCACTCCAACTCGATTTTTTCTCATATCGGCCCCGAATTTAGGTTCCCAACTTGGTTCTTATGTGGACTAGGCCAAAAGAGAACACATACCCCCCTATATAAGTTGTCATGGGGTCAAGCTGAGCTGACCTCGTTGTGGAGATTTGGTTGAGCTCGCAGCCTAGACTACGCCTAACTTAAACTAAAGATTGTGACTCTTGTGAACTTGGCCAATAGAGTAAATCCAATGAACAATGCAACAAAGCAAATACACAGTAAGCAGAATATTGAACACAGATGTATAGTGGGCAAGTCATGTTGTTATCTTTATTAAGAACCACGTCGGATTGTAAAACTCAGAACCAATGTTCTTGTAAGTTGAGCTCACTCGAAAGTGCTTACATAACATGCGTTCATTACAACAAAGCCCCACTTAGCCCCACTAGAGTTCTCAGCTCGACTACACAACAAGTATAGCTCGCTTCCCAACTTGAATTACAAAAGACCTTAACTCAATATGGATAAGGAGGATAAAAGACGCACCCCTTCGGCTCACCAAAACATCTTCAAAAATGCTTACAATAACTTAGAGAATAGTTCACACAAAAAATACAGTTAGCCAATTCCATTCGCAGTCAACGTTCAACCTATTTTTTTGCACTGGATCATGCACCCCATAATATAGCCAATGAGCTCCAACAACTCACGCCATTCCAAGAACATGACTTGGTCCGCAGTGACTCATTGCAATGACTCAATGCAACTTGGTGACATGCACACACAGAATCCACCACGCAATGCAACTCAGACAAGTTTGCATTGCCACAACTCAGAATAAGGAACACGTCAATTGGATTAGGAAACGCCACTTCTTAGACTCCTTTCACAACATGCCTTTGACATCGCATTGGTTCACGAATCTAGTGATGAGTTGGAGCACAACACCATTGAATGCATGTCGGGAACATGTATTCCTTCAGGAGACCAAGTCACACCTTCTTTGTTACTGCATTGACTGGGTCATTGTGCCCCCATCATTGAGTCATAGCAGACTGGATTGCATACATGTCAGATGTCAAAATTCTAGCTCAACAGTATCCCCTACATTCTCCCCCACCTAACTTAGGCAACGCCCCTGACGCCTGCACTCGGTCTCAGCTCCACGCTAAAACCTTCACAGTGCTAGGTTGTAAGTATTTTGGACTCAGTTAAGACTAAGTTGGGTTCCCATCCAGGAACTGCATGACCTTCTCCTCTTCACACCAAAGCGACTCAGCTCGCTCCCAAGTTGACTCATCTTTTGGCTTGCCCTCCCAGTGGACAAGGAATTCTCTGTAGGCCATCTTCCCATAGCCTTTGTTTCTCATTGCCAAAACTTCCTTCACCTTTAGCTCAAGGTGATTGATCATGTTGGCAGGACCTCGATGAGGAATGTTGCATAGAAGATCACTTTCGTCAAAGTGATGTGCCCTTACCTGGCTGACATGGAAAATAGGGTGCATATTTAAATGAAGGGAAATTTGAGTTGGTATGACACTTTACCAACTCTTTGGGTCACCTTGAAGGGGCCATCCCACCTCTGTATCAATGACGCACTCAATCACTTTGGTGCTTTAAACTGGTGTTGATCCATTTTGAGCATAACTCAATCGTCGACCTTAAATTCCACAGCCCTACAGTGCACATCCGCATCTTTCTTCATACGGTCTGTGGCCTTTATCGGATGATACCTCACTAGATCAACTCAGTCATTGAATCCATTTATGTATTATGCTTCCTCAAAGCTCAGAGCCATGTATCCTCATAAGATTGTATGTGGCGTGAGTGGTTGCTAACCCATAGCCAACTCAAAAGGTGAGTACTAGCTTGCTCTAGATTTATGTAAGTTGTAGCTGAACTGAGTCACGTCTAATAATTGTGGCCAAATCTTCTATTCCACCTAGACGTAATGTCGCAAGTAGTCCTCCAAAATTCCAATTACCCGCTCAGTTTGACCATCCATTTGTGGATGATATGTTGTCGACATGAGAAACTTAGTCCCCATTAGCCTAAAGAGTTTTGCCTAGAAATTGGACGTGAACCTTTGATCTCTGTCAGACATAATGCTAAGTGGGACTCCCCAATATTTGACCACATATTGGAAGAAATACCTGACTGCAACTTCAGCTGGGCATGGTAGCTTGCACACCATGAATACAACATACTTAGAAAATTAGTCTACTACCACCATAATACTAGAGAAACCTTCCACCACGGGCAGCTAAATTATCAAGTCCATACTCACACTCACCTAAGGTCGCACTGGCACTGGTAGTGGTTGCAACAAACCACCAAGTAACTGAGTCACTGCCTTGTCTTGCTGACAAGTCAGGCAGGTTCTCACATAAACCTCAACATCTTCTCTTGTATTGGGCCAAAAATACCCTCGTTCAAGAAGTGCAAGGGTTTGCTTCTGCCCTGGATGCCCTACCCATAAAGAGTCAAGACACTCAGACAACAACTCCCTTCACAGCTCCTTCCACTTGGGTACATACAGTCTAGAGTTTGTAAGTAAAGTAAATCATCTTGCAAATGAAAGTGGTGAGTTTTCCCAACCTTTACCTAATTTATGATTTGAAATTCCTGTGAGTCATTCTGGAGCCCTTCTCTGATTCTCTCCAGTACATGATCAGCAACTCCAAGCTGACTCGCTCCATTGCTAAGGTGTTCTAGCACGGCGAGCTGAGTCTTCTGACTCAATACGTCCACAACCGTGTTGTGGTGACCAATATTATAAACAAGCTCAAAGTCAAACTCAACAAGATACTCTTGCCATCGAGACTACTTTGGTGTTAGCTTTGCCTGTGACTTGAAATAAGTTGAGCTCACATTATCAATTTTTAGAATGAATGACACACCCAGAAGGTAGTGTCGCCACACTCTTAAACAATGGATGATGGTCGTCATCTCCTTCTCATGAGCCGAATAATTTCTCTCTCTGTCGCTCAGCTTCCTAGATTCATAGGCTATAGGATGCCCGTTCTACATGAGGACCCTACCCAATGCAAAGTATAACGTGTCTATCTATACTTTGAATGGTTCGCCATACTTGGGTAAAGCCAACACGGGTTGCTTAGTGAGCTTCTTCTTTAGCAGCTCGAACGCATCCTGCTACTTCATTCCCCATTTCCATCCTCGGTCTTTCTTTAACAAGTAAATCAAGGTAGCAGCAATCCTGGAGTAGCCTGACAAGAACTTCCAAAAATAGTTATCCAACCAAAGGAATTGACGCACCTCATGCACAAATTGAAGTGGTTCCCATTCCTTGATTGCTCACAGCTTCTCAGGATCCAGTTTCAACAAACTGTGGCCAACAATGTGACCTAGAAAATGAACCTTCATTTGCACAAAGGAACACTTCTCTTTCTTCATAAAGAGTTTGTTTCGCCTCAACAACTCAAAGACCTCTACAAGATGAGCTTGATGGCCCTCCAATGTCCGACTGTCGATCAGGATGTCATCTAAATATACAAATCTATCTAAAAGTGGTTTGAATACATCGTTCATGAGGGTACTTAATGTCATCGGTGCGTTGGTTAAGCCAAATGGCATAACCAGATACTCATATGATTCGTATCTCCTCGTGATGACCATTTTCTCTTCATCTCCATGAGCAATAAGGATTTGATAGTATCCTTGCCATAAATCGAGCTTGGTGAAATATCTTGCCTCGATGAGCCTATCAAAAGAATCTACTATGAGGGGAAGTGGATACTTATTCTTGATAGTGAGCTTATTCAAAGTTTTGTAATCCACGCATAGCTGCAAGGAACCATCCTTCTTGTGTTGAAATAATACTGGTGCAACATAACGACCTTGACAGCCTGAGAAACCCAACTTCTGTCATTTCCAAAAGTTGCTTCTTTAATTCCTCCATCTCAGGAGCAAAGAGCCGATATGGAGCCTTGGCAGGAGGCCATGCCCTAGGTTCCAGCTCGATCTTATGGTCCACATGCCTTCTCAGTGGGAGCTCAGTCGGCAACTAACTCAGCATGATATCTGAGTATTTGTCAATAACATCCTACACCTCCTCAGGACTCAAGGACTTAGCTTCCACCTCTTCATCCCAGTCACCCAGGGGTGCAGCTAAGTAAAGCTCATCAAAATTCTTTCGAGCAGCTCGATGCAAGCTCATCGCCAATATCACTCGCTTGTCCAGACCAACCTTCATGGTTTGCAACAAACTCAGCCACTTAGGATCCATGAAGATCACACTGTCAAAGTATGGTGCCAACATTGCATAGGACTGCTGGATAAAATCTTGCCCCAAGATTAATTCAAAATCGGTCATGTCGATGGCCACCAAGTTAATGATGCTAGACCATGACATGATTCACATGCTAACATCCCAGATGTTACCTATGCATTTTTCAGCTGGCCCATTCACACTTTTGAAATATTTTTGCCCCTCGACCATGGAGAGGTTAAGCTGCCTCGCCTTACTAGCCATGATGTAACTATGTGTGGCCTCAAAATCCAACATGGCTAGAACTTTGGTCAGCCTAAAGAAGGCCTCAACGAAGCATAACTCATGTCGAGCCGAGGTATCTTGGGTCATCACATTGACAAGCAAGTTCTCATGGACTGTGGCTAGGAGCTACAATGCTCCCATCTTGGCAATAGGTTCTCAGGAGTCCACATCGTATTCAACCTCTATCATTTTGGGCACTCCCAAGTCCAATGATTTGGTCGGCTGCAAATGAAACAATTTTTCTCATGCTTCTTATCAGAATTCGCCGAGCGCTCCTTCTGAGGCTATTTGTCAATCGACTTCTTGGTATTCTAATTTTTGGCCTCTTTGCACTTGTGGTAAGGGGCACCCCTGCACTGCCTACCCTTGTTGCAAAATGGTTGACCCTTGTCTGCATCATCCAACTTGCCTCCACCATAGCCCTTGGACACATTCCCTTTGAAGTCCAAGAGTCTCTCAGCCGCAACAATGGCTTGAGGTAAGGTTTGCACATTCTAGCAACATAAGTCCACTTGCGCCCAAGACTGCAATCCGTGCATGAAGAGGTAAAGCTTCTCGAAATCAGTCATTCCTTTAGGCGCCTCGAGCACCAGGGCCTGGAATGCCTTGACATAATCTCAGACTTTTCTAGTGTGTTTGAGCTCATCAAACTGAGCCTGCACAATCCACTCTGAGCTACTAGGTCAGAATTTCTCTCGCAAAGCATCCTTCAACTCTTCCAAGGTATCAATGTCCTCAACATGACATCCAGCTTGCTTGTGGGCCTGTCTCGACCTCCACCATAATTTTGCACTTCCGATGAGGAAAGAGATGAATTTCTTTGATTGAACTTCATCGGACAATCCAAGTAAGTTTGCAAACAGGTCCTCAATGTCCCAAAAGAAATTCTCCAGGGCTTTTTCATCATGCCTCCCATCACAATTTTCCACTAGGTTCAAGCCCTTCCTAGAGGATTGCACACCACCATAAGTTAGCAGAGTATTACATAGCATCTAAACTTCACGTAGGAATCACATTCCTTTCTGAGAGCATCAAGGGCATCTTTCATAATGCGAGACTCGACCACAATTCCACTATACACATTCTTCAGGTTGTTAGTGCATTCATCCAATTCTAAAGCTTTCATTGCAGACATTCGTGTCTCTAGATCTTGCAACCAGTCACACATTTTGGGGTGATCTCGATTTTCACTGCACCCAATATGCACACCTGATTGAGGTTGCTTGCGGTCTACACCAGGCTCAATCTCAAGGTCGGCTCCGGGTACTCTTCTAGCCATATCGCTTGCACCACAAATGGAGATCGCTTACAATGAACGAGCTCAATCACTTGACTACTCGGATACCAACTATCACAGGGTCAAGTTGAGCTAACCTCGTGCGGCACAAAAACTACGTCTCTCCTAGATCGTGGAGATTTGGTTGAGCTCGCAACCTAGACTATGCCTAACTTAAACTCAAGATTGTGACTCTCGTGAACTCGGCCAACATAGTAAATCCAATGAACAATGCAACAAAGCAAATACACAGTAAGTAGAATATTGAACACAAATGTATAGTGGGCAAGTCATGTTATATTTATTAAGAAGCGCACTGGATTGCAAAACTCAGAACCAATGTTCCTGTAAGTCCGGCTCAACCAAAAGTGCTTACATAAAATGCATTCATTACAACAAAGCCCCACTTAGCCCCACTAGATTTCTCAGCTCGACTACACAGCAAGTATAGCTTGCTTCCCAACTCAGATTACAAAAGACCTTAACTCAATATGGATAAGGAGGATAAAAGACGTGCCCCTTCAGCTCACCAAAACCTCTTCAAAAATGCTTACAATAACTTAGAAAATAGTTCACACATAAAATACAGTTAGCCAATTCCATTTGCATTCAACATTCAACCTATTTTTTTTGCACTGGATCATGCACCCCGTAATATAGCCAACGAGCTCCAACAACTCACACCATTCCAGGAATGACTTGGTCTGCAGTGACTCAATACAATGGCTCAATGCAACTCAGCGGCACACACGGACAAAATCTGCCACGCAATGCAACTCGGGCGATTTCGCATTACCACGACTCAACAATGAACACGTTAATCAAATTAGGAAACACCACTTCTCATACTCCTTTCACAACATGCCTTTGACACTGCATTGGTTCACGACTCTGGTGATGATTTGGAGCACGACACCATTGAATGCATGTCAGGAACACATATTCCCTCGGGAGACCAAGTCACACCTTCTTTGTTATTACATTGATTGGCTCATTACGCCCCCAACATTAAGTCATATCAGACCAAATTGCATACATGCCAGATGTCGAAATTCAAGCTCAACAGTATACCCTACATAAGCTATTTGTTTGATTCCTAGGCATTAATAAGATAACGCTAAAAAATGGTCAAACACCTTAATTTTTGACTTTTCGCCCAAAACGTGGGCAGTCAAAATTTGGTCTCGCCCAAGCCACCTCACTCCCATTTTTGCACTAGTGTGAGTACCTGGAACCCATTTTTGCATTAATGCGAGTACTTGGCACCCATTCTTGCACTGGTGCGAGTACCTGGCACCCATTTTTGGACCGATGTGAGTATTCAGACTCGACCCCTTAAATGCAACAACCCCCTTATATAAGCTATTTGTCTGATTCCTAGGCATCGGTAGGATGACACTGAAAAATGGTCAAACACCCCAATTTTTGTCTTTTCGCCCAAAATGTGGGCATTCAAAATTTGGTCCTATCCAAGCCACCTTGCTCCCATTTTTGTAGGGAATGCTAGATGTGGAAACAACTCTCCTAACGTCAAAACCTCAGGGAAGAACGCAGAGACACTTTTAAATTTTACAATTATAGTCAAATTAAGATGCACTTGAAAGCAATAACAGAAACAAAGTATTTGACAAACACATATGAACACCAAATTTATGTGGGAAACCCTTACGAGAGAAAAACCCACCACACCAAGAGAAATCACTTTGTATTACAGTAATGGAGATTACATACAAATATTAGACTTATCTTTTTGTTGTCATTTTACAGCAGCATTCACCATGAACAACCTCGTTACAGAACATTCACGTTATAGTCTTCATAGAATAGAATTCATCCACTGATCATACAATCACACAGCAATCTGTCAATCCATTGAACCAGACATCATCTACAACTCCTGAGTAAATTCATGATGCCCCTGTCTATCAAGCTTCCTCTCAGAACTACCACAACGAACTATCTCCCAACAGTTCCCATTCAACTTCTTTGATTGGCCAATGACTCACCACGTAGGATGGTCTTCTCTCAGCCAAAGCGATCAACCTGTGTTGACATGTCAGTGAGACACTAACCATGTCTCCCCAATGCCACAAGACTTAACCATTGATGTCACCAAGAGTCATCCTTATGGCCAAGATGTTACATCGAGTCCAGAGAGCTATCTCTCAGACTTCGCCATGTCGCTAGGACCTCATAACGACAATCATCACATGTATCGTTATCGCCAAGACTTATCGCTATCAGTGAAACATTATACCGAAGCTTCAAAGTCACACAGACTTGAGTTTTCCATTCGGTGAGATAATCACCTTTTGCTAAGAGAACATACCGAGTCATTAAGGGTTATACTGAAGCGTTCAACATTCGGCAAGACATACCACTATCACTGAGACGTTACTCTGAATGCTCACAAGTCATATCGAGCTCCAAACAACAATTGACAAGACTTTTTTCCATCACTAAGACCTCACACCAAGACCTTTGTGCTACTCCGAGTGTATACCATCGGTGAGACACACCAAATGTCGCCAAGAGTTCTTCTCGAGTGTTCAAGTCATACCGATGTCCCCAGGATAAAGCTATCGGCGAGACATCGCTTCATCGCTGAAACTTCTTCCCGAACTAAGCCTTTCGGCCAAAGGTCTCCCCGATATACGATATGAATGGCATGTCGGCCAGAGATCTCCACATGGTAGGAGGTCACACCGAACACAACATGTCATAGCGATAGGATCATTCGATGAGACAAAAGCAAGGTCACAGCGACCTGAACTGTTCAACAAGATTCAAACTGTTAGTCGGCCAGACATAAAAGATGTCACACCGACTTGGCCCTTTCAGAGGTTTCAGCCTGTGGGATTGAGGCACATATTTCCAATAATTTTTGCACTAGTGCGAGTATCCAGACTTGGCCCCTCGAATGACCTAACTTAATTGGACCTTAATGAACACTACCCAAGGTCTCTAATGTCAGATCTTGACAATGCAACAAAAAACTCAATGAAAATGTGATTTGCTAGTAATCACAAGGGGCCTTACAAACAAAGTGTTGGAAGCTCAATATTCATTAGATATAGCAATAGTAGTGATGCTTTGTGAATCTTTCTCTAACAAAGGTTTAAAAGAAATAGAAAAAGTTATGGGGTTTAAGAAAAAGACATCTAATCTAAAACCTAAGATCAAGTATGCAAACAATAAAGTGTTCAAGATGGACCAATCTCCCAAAACCAATCTCTACTTAACCAAGATAAAATCCATAGCATCAAAAAGACAATGCAATCTCCAAAGGAATTGAATGATTTTCAAATTGTAAATATTCAAACATGCATTAAAAATTCACATCTGAACTTAAATCTAGATGTTTTCCTTAAAGAAATTAAGTATTATCTGATTATGAAATATTTGCATATAGATTTAAAACATAAAGCAATGCAAATGAAAAAAGAAAGTTGCCATCAACTTGACAAAAAGCATTGCAAATGGAAATAGAATGTTCCCATCCACTTGTCAAATAAATATTTATCTAGCCTTTATGTGATAAGTGAGATTTTGGATGCTTTTAACATTAAATGACAACTGGTCTACCATTAAACACCAGTTGAAACTTGTTTTCCGACGACTCAATAGTGGTTTGAGACATGAGACTTATTTCAAGCTCAAATCTCACACTATATGTAGCCTATCGATTAAAATTTGATTATAAGATTTATAGATCTTCATATCATAATAGTTAAAGTCGATCAATTAAGTCTCAACTAAGATTACATGGTTTAGACTTAATTGTTTAGACTCTCAAAATTTATGTATATTTAATTTTGGAGTAATGTTTTAGTGAGCTTGTGGTTTTGAGGCACATGGTTAACACAATACCACTTAATATTTTGTGCAAGCTTGTCTTATAAAATTAAGCGCATAAGTAGTTGTTGGGGTTAGCTCATGAAACCTTTGGCTTGTTGGTTGTTGGCCGGATTGAGCTTCTCTTGCAAGTTACATATGTGATTATAAAAAACATGGATTTAGATGCATGGTTGCATAGTTCTCATTTGCTTGTTCACATGGAGGAATGCAACTGAGTTGCTTGATGCTTTAGATGTCTTGCATCGAGACTTTGCAAGTGTATTATAATATTTTCCTTGAGATAATGCATTGAGTTGTGTGGGTGCTTTTGAAGGTTGGGATTTTTTGTAAGGGTTTTTCAAGGCACATATGGTGTTATCTTTTATGTGTGATTTTTTATTCTTTTGCATTGTAGATTTTGAATATTTATTTTACATTTTTCTCTCATGGGTAATGTGGAATCAGTATACTTTTACTATAATATTCTTTGATTTAGTATGAGAGCCTAGTTTTTAGATTGTAGGAGACATATTCATGGTATTGTTAACCCATTTTCATAAGTGAAAGCTATGCAAGTTGAATCAATCATCATGCAGGAAAAGAGTGAATGCATTTCAAGGTTTTATATATCTTTGCTAATCTAGGTTTTTTGTTGATTTGACAAATGGATTTTTATGGATTTTCATTTTTTTAGAAGGGTTTTGGAGAACAGTTATAGATCCAATCCCCTAGGCTAAAATATACCCCACGATTGGATCTAGAAGGTCCAAAAATTTATAGATCAATATAAAACTCAATGGAGTTTGGTGCTAAAAAAATGGCCATTTGGGGGTTTGATAAAATTTGTGCAAGTGTACAAATCCATACAACTATATAATTATATGATTGTACATATTTGTATGCCATGTATAATTGTAATATTGTTAATAAAGAATATTCTTGGCATATGCTAGTTACTAGTGTTGTCATACATCATATGTATGGTTGGCCAAGAAAACATGGTTATATTGGATGATAGGTACAAGTGGTGACACAAGCATGAAGGTAGTGTTGTAGGGTTCATAAGGTCTACCCTAGTCACATTAGTGACCACTAGTTTGCAAGTATCTACTACTTTTTAGGGGTTGGTTATAGGGTGTTTAGTGCTTAATTCTTACCAACAAAGGGGGGTTGACACAAAACTAGCCATATTGCCATGCCACCGTAGGTGGTACAATCCATTTCTAAATCACTGCCTTTGATTCACTCCAAGTTGCACTATCCATATCCACCTCTTGTGTGCCATTGCCACTGCTGCTCAATTGGCAACATTGCCCACCTACCATTGGAACAATTTAGATTAATTCACATTTTCCTTAAAGGAACAATTTTTCTGGGAAACATAAATCCTACCCATAGTATCACATTTTTAACTTCTTATAGTAGATGTAAAACTTTTCAAAGCACCACATAGTGTTGTTAGTGATTTTTAATATTTTACTATTTATGATAGAAACTTATAGTTGGAAGCTAGTTTTGCTCTCATTTATTTGATAGGTTGTATCTTTTTCCCATAATGTTTAATTTTGGACTTCTTATAGGTGACAAAGAGCATTTTCTATGTGCTTCATAATAGATGAGGTGATTATTCATTTGATGGAGTCTAGAGAGTGTACTTGTCTAAGTACTTGGTGGAGGTGAGGTGTGATATATTTTACATTCAAATGAGTTTTATGACAAATTTTGAAGCATGTATTCTTTTGAGACCAATATAGTGGTGCAATTAGAAATGAGATATGATACCTCCTAGTATGGTTCTACATACATTTTTATTTAGTATTGATTATGGTACACATGTGTTTGATTGTCTTCTAATTTTAAGGGCATGGATGATAGAGACTTTAGTGAAGAAAATTTTAACTCTACTAAAGGAAGAAAAGCTTTATTTGAGAGTGATCTCAAATCACTACACTAGAATCAACTAGTTGAGGTTTTCATTTAAACTAATCTATTTCCTAGATTATGCTAATTAATCATTTTAAGTGTTTTAACTTTTAAACATAGATGTGTTTACTAAATTAAGCTAAAACACTTGAAGAGATAATTGATACTAATTAAATAAGATTAAATAATTTAAATCACAAATTTAATTATGAAATAAAACAAACTAGAAACAAGGAACATGAAATAAAAATTTGTAGCTTTTTGCCTTAGATAATAACACTTTGCACATATGCTAGCACTATGTGTTGTCATGTTGTACAAGAAAAAACTAAAATTCTATTCTATAAAAAACCACAACCTATACATCCAACAAAGGAAATTTTGAATGAAATAACAATGATTGGAATGATAAATTGTCAAAATCACAAACTATTCTAATGTGAGAAATTCACACAACACTATGCTATCAGTCAAATCCCTATATTAATCTTTTGACCTCCAAAACATGGTTTTTGATAGTTTTTTGGAAAATAAAAATGATAAACATGACTATGTAATCACAACACTATATTGATAAAATATGAAAACACAATGACAACAACAATATTGAATCTTAGATGACAAAGAAGCTAAGAACACCCAAAAAATAATAATGGAGTAACTGAGAAACAAATGAAGAGATTGGAACAAGAAGAAAATTACCTCTAACTTGCAGCTGAGAGGGATGATATTTTTTTTTAGTTTCTACCACATGTCTACGGGCATATGGATAATATTTATAGTCTTCACATGTAAATATTGTTGGTAATACCTTCAAATATTATTAATGGAGATAGTTAGTTTTTTGGAAAAGCTTGATAAATTGTTTTCCAAGTGATAACTTGTGAGAAGAATGAGAGTAGTTTGAATGAGGGTCAAAATAGAAGCTTAAGAGAAGGATAATCATATAAAATGTGCTCAATATGGTTACATTATATGGGTTGACCATGGAAGAAGGAATGATATGTTTCAAAATGGTCACTAGAATCACAAATTGTTATGGATGCTAGAGTGTCACATAAACATCTATGCATGTTAGCACTAGCATTTAGACAAATCAAACCAAAAGAGGCTCAATAGAGTAAGACTAACATAATGATTAGTAAAAATATAAAAAATAGCTAACATATTGGCATCTGAATAATAAAAATTAACACATCAAAGTGAATGCAAAATACAACATGAAATTGCAAGGGTATGCACTTTTTGGAATTATAGAGATGTGTGGGATTATAAATCTTGATTCAATGGGATTTTCCTATAGGTACATTAAGGGTGGTCATCATGGTGTCATGAAGGTTCTTGTATGCATATATCTTTTGCACAATATGGTTGTTTATGTGGATACATAACTGGCGGTGATGGATTGATTCTTGGACTGCATGTGGTGGTTTATCTTCTTGGTTTGGAGATCATGATTCTTCATTACCCTTTCAGGGTTACTTATGTTGTTGGATATTTTGAAATTACATGATGACCATAGGTGATCTTCAATTAGGATATGGTCATCGTAATGGCATTTGTAGCTAGGTATCATGGTTTGGTGGGAGCTTTAAACATGATGTGTATTTTTCACTTAGCGATGAGTGATCTTCTATAGTGGTTGTTAGTTTCATTAGTAGCTCTCGAAATTTGTATCAATTGGCTTGAGATGATCACTTGTACACATATATCAAATTTGGGTGGCGTTTAAGATCTCTTTTTTTTTTATGATCATGTGTTGAGATGGTTATTCTTGATGGGTTAAAGAGGAAGACCAAGGATCCTACACCTAGATCTTAGCATATACCTATTGAGGATATTGTTCATTCTTTAAAGTTTTTGATTACTCTGTGTTTCATACATAGAGCAATCTCATTCCCCACTCTTGGTCCTCTTAGCGGGAAAGGATTGATAAGTATTTTTAGCACATTATTTTCATATGCATTATTTATTTATCTTGTCTTCTCATGTGTCCTTGAGTCTTTAGCTATGGATATTAGTTAGGAAGACATTTTAGAGGATTAGATGCATGGTTATGGTTTTTTATGTCCTTATGTTTGGATCTTGAGATTGTTGTTTTATTTTTAATTTCAACATATTTTGAAGAGCATGGGAGATGATTAGTGGCTTTGTTTATATTCCTTTGTTAAGGGAATGGATTTTTATTCGATATTCCTTTAGTTTGAGTGGTTTACATCCTAGCTACTTTATTGATATATTGGTATGTTCAACCTCTAGGTTGAATGATTGGATATTGAGGAAGATTTTTATTTATATTTTGGAAAGGAAAACTTATCACAACTCTGGCATATTGGTAATTGTAGGACATGGTTTTGAGTGGAAGTACTAGGTGGTAAAACTTGGCTCTTTCTTATGGATCTTAGACTAAAAAAAATATGATAGGCTCTTGTTTGGTTTAAATTTGGTTGCAAATTTTTCCATTGACATTCATCCCACATGAGGTTATCAAAGGTAGTGTAATCTTGGCTTGAGAAAGTGTTATGATCATATTCTTGGTGCCTTTTGTTCAAATCAATATCCTTGTAATTATACTTATTTGAAATAGGTGCCATAAAATTGGGAGGAATATGTTTATCAACTATAGGTATGAGAGGTTCATTAGAGGGGAATTGAACTAGGGTCTCTTTAAGACTAACATATTTGGTGTTACCTTAAGTATTAAAAATAAAGGGTTGATTCTAAAAGAGAAGAGAAATGATGAAATGGAATGAAAAGAGTTGAGAGTGTGTCCCAAAAGGATCTTCTCTTCATGCCAAGGTCACTAAAATATGTGCTATTGTAAATCCACTCACTAGTACAATGTTTGATTTGGAAGTGGGGTGACACATGTGTTTCTCATGTGTGGAATTAGTGTAGATAGATCACTATTGATCATGTGGTATAAGCCATTAGAAGGGGGAGTGTTTAGAGTACCACCCTCTTCTTGAGAAAGGAATGTTCTAAATTGTTGGGATTAATATATCTCATACTTAGAGTCCTAACATGATTAATTTTAATGTATTATTGTATTTATTTGTATTATTTAATTGTCTACAATGTATGTCATCAATTGGGACCCACAAACTTGGTGGCATCCCCATTGGAGGTGACTAGGTGACACATCATTATCCCAAGTGGAGGTAGGCATCCCACTTTGGAATCTTGGACTCATGATAGACTCTATGATGCATCATAAGGCATCTTTGTGCATGGAGAAAGTTAGTGCCTACATTGGGTTATGACAAATTGTAAGAGAATTGGATATTCTTGGTCAATTATGATGGATTCTCTTATAGCTATAAGTGTTGTAAGTATGGAAAATTTTATGACAAATTCTATGATAGTTGTAAGGCATTTGTCATAGCTATTATTAGCATATTTTGGGTGCCCAAGCTTGAGGAGGAAGAATCAAATCTTATGATGGTTGTAAGAGGTGTAAGGGAATATTATACATTTGTCCAAATCCTATGTATGGCGTAAGGCATTGTGTCATGTGGATTTGAATGCCCATCCTTTTCTAGATGCTTCTCTTAGCTTGCATCTCTCTATATTGTATGCCTTGCATTGTAGAATGCATAGTTTGTTTTGTAGGTAACAAAGTGCTGCTAGATTGACTCTAGAAGGTGTTTGTTTCGAAACACTTGTTGAAGAAGCTTTGTACTTGGAGTTGCATTGTAATCTCTATTTGACATAATACAAAAGTATCATGCTTTTGGAGGGTGGAATTTTTACTGAAAAGGTTTTCCCCACGTATATCTGGTGTTGTTTGTTTATGTGTACTTGTTCTATCTCTTTCTTTCTATGTGATTCTCTTTTTTTAACTATATAAGGTGTTAATAGAAATTTCTTGTAATTTTCCCCTACTTAGATTAGTGTATGAAGTTGTTTCTACTCACTCAACTTTCTTTTATTTGGTATTAAATCTTGGCCAGCCTTGATTCCTTTGTTGGGTTAGAAGGGTTTTTTGAGTTGATCTTTGTTTTAGTGGGAGTTTTGCAGAAGTGCATTTCATGACCTTGTTGTAGGAAAGAGATGGTAGGCACATCTAGAAGGACTCAGATGGATAAGTTTAATGGAAAAACTTTGAACTTTGGAAGATGAAAATGGAGGATATGCTCATAGACAAAGATTTGTGAGCTACCATATTTAGAACCAAACTAGCTACAACCCAAGAAGATTGGGATCTACTGGATTGAAAATCCAAGGGTTTGATAAGATTTTGTTTGAAATATTTCATTCTCTTCAATGTCCATGAAGAGAAAATTACAAAATACCTTTGGAAGAAACTTGGAGACATTTATCAAGCTAAATCCCTGGTAAACAAGTTGTTCCTGAGAAAGAGAATGTATTCTCTGAAGATGGAAGATAGAGGATCCATGACAGATCATTTAAATGCATTTAACATGTTGATTTCTCAATTAGGTTCCATTGGAGACAAGATTGACGAACAAGATCATTGCATGCTCATGTTGTGTTCTTTTTCAAACTCATGGGATCACTTGGTGATGGCTATTGGAAGCACAACAACCACTTTCAAGATGGATGAGGTGGTTGCTTCATTGTTATAAAAAGAATTACGAAGAAATTCTTTTGAGATGGCCAAGGAGGCCCTTGTTATTCGTGGTAGATCGAAGGAGAAATGTAAGAAGAAAGAAAAGAAGTCTAATTCCAAGTCTCCTGGGAGGTCTAAGTCTCTTGGTAAGAATTCCAAGGCGAAATATTGGAATTGTGAAAAAATCGGTCATTTTTAGAAAGACTGTAAGGAGGAGGAGAAGAAGAAAAATAAGTCTTTCTCTAATTCTGAATTAGATAAATCTTCTCAAGATGAAGGAGAAGAATTTTTTGCAGCCTTGGCAACCCATGCATTAGAATATGTGTGGTTGATACACTTAGGTGCTTCTTTCCACATGACTTCTCACAAAGGATGGTTCTCGAAGTATGAGGAATATGATGGTGGTAAGGTGTTATTGGGTGATGACTCTCACCTAAAGATCGTTGGTCGTGGAAAAGTCAAAATTAGATTTCCTGATGGAAGAGTGAAGGGGACTGATGGTGTCCTGTACGACATGAAACCTTCTTTATGTGAGTGAACTGAATGATTTGGGAGTGCAAGTTTTTTCTTTGGTGGAGGATGGAAGATGACGAGAGGAGCTATGGTGTTGGCTAAGGGTGTTCGGGTTGGCACCTTATATAAGATGGATGCATGCATAGTACAGTGCAATATTTCTTCTAACATACTGAAGAAGATACCTTTGGATTCTTCATCCTCACCATCAAATCATGCAGAGAAGAAGTATTTTGTAGCTACATCTGACAATCGTGCATTTTGGGTACCTAAGGGTGCTCATTACATGGAAATGAAGCTTCTTGTAGAGAAGACATAGTTATGGCACCAACGACTCAGTCACATTGGTGAGAAGAGTCTTAGAGCCCTAAAAAATAAGAGCTTTGTTTAAGGCCTTAATGATTGTAATCTCAAGTTCAACTTTTGCAAACATTGTGTTTATAGAAAACATCACTATGTTTCTGTTTACTCTAGTTCTCACAAGTCTTCTGGGGTTTTGGACTATGTTCATGCAGGTGTTTTTGGTCCTATGAATGTTCCTTCATTGTCAAAATATGTATATTTTGTTTCTTTCATAGATGATTACAGTAGGACATTCATTTATTTTCTCATAAGTAAAGTTGAAGTCTTTAGTCAGTTTAAGGAGTTTAAGGCCTTGGTAGAAAATTAGACTAGTAGAAAGATTAAGTGTTTGAGGATTGACAATGGTGGTGAATTTTGTTGAGCAAAGTTTGACAAGTTCTGTAAAGAGCATAGGATTGAGAGACATAAGACAACTCCTTACACCCCACAACAAAATGGAGTTGTGAAAAGGATGAACAAGGCATTGATGGAGAGGGCTAGGAGTTTGTTGAGTGGTGGTGGTATTGAGTAGAAGTTTTGGGCTGAAGCAATAGCCACGACATGTTATTTGATCAACAAATCTCCTACATTGGTGCTTGTTGGAAAGACACCCATGGAGACGTGGTCTGGTAAAAATCCTTCAATGAGACATCTTAGAGTATTTGGTTGTGAAGCTTACACTCATGTTCTAATTAAGAAGAGTTCTAAGTTGGAGAAAAAGGCAGTTAAGTGTATCTTCATCGGCTATGGTATCAATGTGAAGAGGTACAAGCTTTGAGATCTAGAGGCTCAAAAGGTTCTCTACAACAGAAATATAATTTTTCAAAGAGATGAAACCTTCCACTATTAAGTTGTAGCCAAAAAAAGAGGAGAAATAGAACAAGGAGGTAGTTTAGATTCCACCCACTCTAATGAAAGATGAACTATGCATTCCTGTTGGGCCTAATGATGAGGAGAGCTCGAGCAACTCTAAAAGTTTTGAATAAGAACCTCAACCTCAACAATTGAGGAGGTCTACATGATTTAGGTAGCAACCAAAAAGGTTTGGTTATTCATTATTGGATTCTAGTTGCATTTTTGCTTTGATTGCTAACACTGATAAGCCTAGGACTGTTAGAGAGGTTATGGGTATGCATGATGCAGATTCTTGGATGAAAGCCATGGATGAGGAGGTGGATGCATTGAAGAAAAAAAAGACTTGGGATCCGGTACCTTTTTCTGATGGATGCAAAACTATTGGTTGTAAATGGGTGCTCAAGAAGAAGTGTGGTCCTTATGGTAGTGTCCAGAAGCATAAGACACGGTTGGTTGCTAAGGATTTTTTTGAGGTGCAGGGAATTGACTATGGTGAGATATTCTCTCTTTTTGTGAAACTAACATCTATCCAATTCCTATTATCACTTGCAGTAACGTTTGATTTGGAAGTGGAACAAATGGATGTGAAGGCAACATTCCTTCATGGGGACTTGGAGGAAGATATGTACATGTCACAACCAAAGCACTTTGTTGAAAAAGGTAAAGAAAATTTGGTTTGCAAACTGAAGAAGTCTTTGTATGGTTTGAAACAGTCTCCTAAAATGTGGTACCAAAATTTTGATACCTACGTGTTGTCATTGGGATTTCTGAGATCTAAATATGACCATTGTGTGTATTATAAATTTGATAATGGTCACATTTCATTATTGTTTTATATGTAGATGATATGTTGTTTATTGGGAATGGTAAAAGTGTGATTTCAGATTTGAAGTTTCAATTGTTAATGTTGGAAGTAGGATGCCATTTAATTGCAATCCTAAACATTATTTACTTCATGTATCTCCTAAGTCCTTGGAATGTGTTCATCAACACTAGGATTAGGAAAGAGATTAATATTTGATGAAATGATCATGTTAATTGACATTTTTAATTAATCTAAATGTTAGGAGCATGTGAGGACGTCCATTGTGAGTTCCTAAATAAAAGGGGCACATGGGGCGCCCACATGGTAGGTGACATTCACCTTGAGGTCAATTAACTATTCAGAGTAAGAGAACACTTTTGAATGCATGTAAAGATCCTAGGAGTTAGGATTTGATGTTTGCACGCATGAAGTTTAGTTCAGATCAGATCAGTTCAGTTTAGTTCAGTTCAAAATTAGTTTAGTTCAATTCAATTCGGTTCAGTTCAGTTGAATTATGGTTCAGTTATCTTCAGTTAGTTTTAGTTGAATGCTAGTTGACTTCAGTTAACTTGGAATGCATGGCTAATGAATTGAGTTGCATGACATATAACAAGTGAATTCCTTCAGTTAACAAGGGATGACCATTCTTGCATGAATGGTGTTGAGAAATGTTTTAGTTAACAAGAAATGACTTGGACCCAAATTGGGCACCCAGGTTGGCTTCTTGGAATTAACTCCTTTGCATGTTGAGATATTTCAGAAGGCTTAGTTAAGTGGGCCCACTCTTGGGCACCTACTTTGAGGATGAAGCCTTGAAGATATTATAGAATAGAGGTTGAGTTGCTACTTCAGTTTGGGATGCCCAAATGCATGAAGATGAGGATTTGACATTGTTCTTTACGACATAACTCTATTTGCATGAGATAGGTGTACCTTTAAGGGATGGGGCTTGAGCATTGTAATTGTAACTCTTATGGAGTTTACAAAGCTGATTAAAGCCTATATATCTCAAGCAAGTTGAAGAGAGTTAGTATCAGTTTTATTGCAAGTTGTGAAGAAGTTTTGGTGAAGGCAAAAGAGGTATTCTCAAGCAAGAATTGGAGCTATTGTAATCTACTTCAGAGATTGAATAATAGATTAATTCTTGGTGGAGTTTTTCCCTGACAGGGTTTCTCCATGGTACATGCTTGTGTAATCTTTCTAATATCATGTCTACTTCTTCTATCATCTACATTCTACAAACCGTAAAATGGATTAATCAAGATAATCACCCGCAAAGAATATGTAACAAAGGAAAAGCTTATTTAGATCAGCAATATTAAAATTTTACAAAGTATTAAGCTAAGAAAACACCTCAATTTTCAACATTTGGTATCAGAGCTGAGGTTGGATAGAGTATTGGGATGCCTTTCTCTTAAAAGATTGGAGTTTTTTGGCTGTAGTGGGAGCTTTTACTATTTTTTGTTATTGCTGATTTTGGAAAATAAGTTTGTTACAAGAGGTATATATTCTTGCTTTAGAGGATGTTTATCATGTGTCATTGAGAGCTTGGATTCACAGGTTTGGTGTGAGCTTATGACAAAAATGTGGTTTTGATTATGTGCATCATGATGCCATGGGATTGCTCAGTATCACGGTTCAGTGGGAGCATTTGGCAATGAAGTGGATTCTTGGTTGGAGGATGGTTTTGTTATTATGTCATGGTATACTCTTGATTAGCGGTTTAGAGTTGTGGCATGGTACATGTTACAATAATTTTGATCATGAGGAAATATCTGAAATTCCATATGCTTTTGATAGTGACGGTTTGATGTTCATCTTGTTGCCATGTATAGCTCGATATCATAGTTCAATGGGGGATTTGGTAGGATATAGTGATCTTCATGAAGAGGATGGTAGTCATAATGCCATGTGTGACTCGGTACCACGGTTCAGTGGGAGTTGTTGGTAGTGATGTGGATGCATCATTGGTAAGGTTATCCTCATGTGATTGGGGATATGGTTTTTTCTTGGTTTAGAGTGGTTGCTATTATGTCATGGTTTACTCTTGTTGCATTTAGAGTTTGGCATGGTTCTCTTGAGACTAGGATGTTTAACTATGTTATGATGCATGTGATCTCCTAGAAGGAAATGGTTAGATCATGGATGTCATGTTTATGTTCAAGATTGGAGCTTTGACATTGATCTTGTGCAGTTCTCTTAAGTATTAGGCACATTAATCATTTGCTTGATTACTTCATGAAAGTGTTGTGTTGCATTTGGAGTTTGGCATGAATTGGTTGGTTATAGATCCTCATGGATACTTGGAGAAACAGGTGAGGCTTGAGTTCTCTTATGGTAAGAGATATACGTTGGAATAGTTACTAGTAAGAAAAGTTATTTTCAACAGAAAAGACCGAGGAGCCTACACCTTGGTTGAATTTGATTTCAACACACTCGGTGGTTTCACATGCCTCCAAAGAGGCAATTTGGTTATAGAGACTTGGGAAAGGTATTGGTTTTAATTGCAAGTTAAACTTGAATGTTATAGTCAGAGTGCTATGTGTTTAGCCAAAAATCCTATGTATCATGCTCGTACTAAGCATGTTGATGTTAATTATCACTTTGTGCGAGAAATGGTTGAGAGTGGGAAGGTATTAATTGGGAAATTTGACACTTTAATTAATGTTACAAATTATCTTATGAAACCAGTTCCTTCAGATAAGTTCTCTGGCTTTTCATCATTTGCTTGGAGCTTCATGATTATGTAGGTTGCATTTGAAGTTGGCATGGATTGACTAGTTGGTGCAGGAAGGCCATTAGCCTTGAGTCTTGTACTTGTTTTATAAAATTTATTCCTTGTTTAGAATAATTGCAATGTATAATGTCAAGTGGGAGAATGTTGGAAATAGGATGCCATTTAATTGTAATCCTAAACATTATTTATTTCATATATCTCCTAATTTGTTGGAAAGTGTTATGAAACACTAGGATTAGAAAGAGATTAATATTGAATGAAATAATCATGTTAATTGACATTTGTAATTAATTCTAAATAATAGGAGCATGTGAGGGCGTCCATTATGAGTTCCTAAATAATAGGGGCACATGGGGTGCCCACATGGTAGTTGATACTCACCTTGAGTTCAGTTAACTAATCAGAGTAAAAGATAACACTTCTGAATGCATGTAAAGATCCTAGGAGTTAGGGTTTGATGTTTACATGCATGAAGTTCAATTCAGTTCAGTTCAGTTCAGTTCAGTTCAGTTATGGTTCAGTTATCTTTAGTTAGTTTTAGTTGAATGCTAGTTAACTGTTAACTTGGAATGCATGACTAATGATTTTGAGTTGCATGACAGATAATAGGGACTACCTCCAGTTAATAGGGGATAACCATTCTTGCATGAATGGTGTTGAGAAATGTTTCAGTTAACAAGAAATGACTTGGACCCAACTTTTGCACCCAAGTTGGCTTCTTAGAATTAACTCCTTTGCATGTTGAGATATTTTAGAAGGCTTAGTTAAGTGGGCCCACTCTTTGGTGCCTACTTTGAGGATGAAGCCTTGAAGATATTTATAGAACAAAGGTTGAGTTGTTACTTCAGTTTGGGACACCCAAATGCATGAAGATGACTATTTGACATTGTTCTCCATGACATAACTCTATTTGCATGAGATAGGTGTACCTTTTAGGGATAGGGCTTGAGCATTGTAATTGTAACTCTTGTGGAGTTTACAAAGCTTATTAAAGCCTATATATCTCAAGCAAGCTGAAGAGAGTTAGTATCAATTTTATTGCAGGTTGTGAAGAAGTTTTGCTGAAGGAAAAAGAGGCATTCTCAAGCAAGAATTGGAGCTATTGTAATCTACTCCAGAGATTGAATAATAGATTAATTCTTGGTGGAGTTTTTTCCCGAAAGGGTTTCTCCATGGTACATGCTTGTGCAATCTTTCTAATATCATGTCTACTTCTTCTATTAACTTCTGTCTACATTCCACAAACAGTAAAATGGATTAATCAAGATAATCACCCACAAAGAATATGTAACAAAGGAAAAGCTTATTTAGATCAGCAATATTAAAGTTTTACAAAGTATTAAGCTAAGAAAACAACTCAATTTTCAACAGTCAGTATAGTTTGAGATGCAAGACCTAGGTGCAGCTTGGTATATTATGGGGATGGAGATCAGGAGAGATAAATCTAACAAAAAGTTTTTGCTAACCTAGAGAAAGTATGTGAATTTAGTTTTGGACAGATTCAACATGGAAAATTGTAGATAGTTTATTCAACCTCAGAGTCTTAATATGATTAATTTTAATGTATTATTGTATTTATTTGTATTATTTAATTTCCTACAATGTCATGTCATCAATTAGGACCCACTAACTCGGTGACATCCTTGTTGGAGGTGGCTAGATGACTCATCATCATCCCAAGTGGAGGTAAGTGTGCCATCTTGGAATCTTAGACTTATGACAGATTCTATGGCATGTCATAAGACATCTTTGTGCATGGAGAAAGTTGGTGTCCAAGTTGGGTTATGACAGGTTGTAAGAGAATCAGATATTCTTGGTCAGTTATGATGGATTCCCTTACAACTATAAGTATTGTAAGTATGGTATATTTTATGATAGTTGTAAGGCATTTTTCATAGCTATTATTAGCATATTTGGATGCACAAGCTTGAGGAGGAAGAGTCAAATCTTATGATGGTTGTAAGAGGTGTGAGAATATTATACATGTTGAATTGACTCTAGAATAGGTGTTTTTTTTGAAACACTTGTTGAAGAAGCTTTGTACTTGGACCTGTATTTTAATCTCTATTTGACATAATACAAAAGTACTATGCTTTGGGAGGGTGGGGTTTTTTACCTAAAAAGGTTTTCCCCGTGTATATCTGGTGTTGTTTGTTTGTGTACTTGATGTTCTATCTCTTTCTTTCTATGTGATTCTCTTTCTATAACTATATAAGGTCTTAGTAGAATTTTTTTGTAACTCTCCCCTACTTAGATTAGCATAGGAAGTTGTTTCCACTCACCCGACTTTCTTTCAAAAATGACACTAGTATTTGTATGTAGAAGGGTTGTAATGTTTATTTAAACACTATTCTCACAAGGAAGGGGATTTTAATGATGAGTGGGAGTGTCGATTTGTGATATGATAGTTACAATGTGGGGGGATGTTCTAGAAAACCTCTAAAGAGATATAATGATAGTAATCCTTGTATGGTTGGTTACATTACTTGCACATATTATGTGGAGTTCCTATTGAGAGTTATTAGGAAAAATGTTCAAGAAATGGTTTTATATTTTAAACATCTCTTTAAAAAGCAATAATTCTAAGGCTCAACATCTTTGGTTTTCTACTTTTATTTTTTGTAAGATATGAGCTTGCTCTTGTATTTTCTCTTGGTAAAGAAATTGAAAGTTTAGTTGAGTTTCTCTAATATTGTTTAGGATAGATTCTACCCAAATGTCTCTAAACCTAGGATACATGAGCCTAATATGCGGGATATGTGGGAGAGAGGGGAGATAGGTAGGACATGCTTTGGTGTGCTAATTTGACCTTTGTGTTTGACTTACATGATTGTTTTTTTGACTTTGGTGATCATGTTGATTGTAATTTTTTTCTTTATTCTCTTGTCTCATTTGTAAAGTTTTTTTGTTTGTGTTTTCTAATTTTTAGAGCTTTGAAGCTTGAAATTGCAAGGACCTAAGAGTTGGGCTAATGATTTGTTGAGAGTTTTGAGATAAATTTTGAGTAATAAAATAATGATTGTGATTTAAGATAAGTATTGAAATATACTAATTGAATGTAAGAAACAAGTGATTAACATATAATTTTGTATTTTTTAAAGTAAACAAAGTGACAATTAAATATCAACTCAAATAATTAACTAAATGCAACTACAATGATTTCAGTTAACCAAAATGAATGTAAAAATAAGAAAACTAAAACTTTGATCTTAGTTTTCTATGTGTTTTGAAGGTGGTTGGAGTATTTTTTTGTCTTATTTTATATTTTCTTGGATGAAGATTATTTCGTTGTTGATTGATCTCATTAACAATGTTTACCTCCAAAAAGAGTATGCTAGAGAAATGAAAGTAGAAATTACAATTTAAATTATACCATTCCAATAAAATAGAGAGACCCCATTATTTAAATATTAAATCCAATAAGTAGCAACATAATATTACAAATCTATGTAATACGAATAATTGGTTAAATATTCTACTTGCTAGTCTACTCTACTCCTTTAAAAACAAACTATTTTAAAAACTTGTAAACAAATATAAACCTTACACGAATATTGGTAACGCAAGATGATTGTAAAAATATCAGTGACATGCATGTCACTAGCATTCCAAATTCTACAATCTTCTCTCCTCTCCAACCTAGGGTACTTTGAGCACTTGATGGAAGAAAACAGGATAGAAAACTAGACTCCAAGGGAAATGATTAGGAATGTTGTAGTTATTGTTATGGGATCTTGTAAGATTAAAAAATGGTTATTGGAAGATTCTATTAGTATTTTTAGGGATGACTTGGACTTTTTATTAGGTACCTCTTGTTAGGATTAAGGTGTCATCTACCTTGTAAATCCTATGTCATATTGCATTGTTCCAACATTTTTGGAAAATGTCCCTAGGCACTTAGGATGAATTGGAAAATATTTTATAATATTAATTCTCACCAATGTTTGTACTATATTCATAAGGGGTGATGGGTTCCACTAGCAGCAGTAAAGGTGACTTGTGGAAATAAATATTTAATATTGCTTTTCCCACATGTGGACACCTAGAATGGGATAATAAAAGATAAGGAAAGGACAATTGAGTGACTGTTGGTATTCTCCAAGTGGGAGCTTAGAATGAGACAATTGTCTCTTGGTATTCCATCATTTATTTGTATTGTAATGTTTATCTTCCATGTTTGGGTGCCCAAGTTGGAGGGTAAGTATTGGAGCCAAAAATCGATGTCCTTTACATTTTTAGGAGGTAATCCAAGGGTTGGGGATGTTTGGAATGAAAAGCCATCTTTGGATGCCATGTTTGGTGCATTAGACCTCTTCACACATCTATAAAATCAACTCTTTGGGCGTAGAAACTATGAGGAACAATTGAATGTAGAGTTTCATTGCAGGACCAAGAACATGTTGAGGCATAAGGAGGTTGTTCATAGGTGCACAAGTGCTGCCATATTGGAGGCAAAGAGGAGAATGGAATAGAATGTATTGTAATCTAATTTATTTGAAGATAATGCATACTTGACCTTTCTTCTTGGTGGAGTTTTTTCCCACAAGGTTTTCTCAACGTAAATCCTATATTATGTGATGCTCTTGTGTTGTTGATTTGTGCTTCACTACTATTATTTTATGGTGATGTTATTCTTTATATATTGATGTTATAAGTTCACATAAGGTAGTGTTTATAAGCATGTAATGTTGGTTGATTTTTGGCATCATTAAAAAGATGGATCTAATCATGGTAATTCCATATTAAGGAAACTTAATTTTCAATTTTGTATAAAGGTTTCAAATTTTCATGTTGCTATAGTCCAAGCCTTGAATCTCATCCATTGAAGTCATTTTTGGATAGAGATTGAATGTCCAACAATTGTTATTAGAGTTTGTTTATTTCTCATCATTTGGTGTCAGAGCTTTAGGTGTATTTGGTTTTGGGTACCCTTCTTTCTTATTTCTTAGCCTAACAAGCTTGTTGGAATTTGTTAGAAGGAATTGAAGGTTTTTGGAAGGCTTGTGGGGCTGCAATTAATGTTCTATGAGTTAACTTTGTTTTGTAGATTTGTGAGATTGGAAGCCATGGATATTGTCAATGTGATCTATGTTGGGCATTGGAAGCTCATGATTATGGATCTATATGGAGTTGGTTATGTTTTGGTAACTTGGAGCTCTTGTTTGAAAATGTGTATGTATCCTCTTGTTTGGTGGTTTTGTTCTTTTACCTTGTGGTCATGTGCAGTGAGAAGGCGTTCATGTTGGATGGGTAGGAACATCCTGGTCACATGGAGAAACACCCTCGATTTGTACTACAAAATGGAGTTTTTATGTTGGCTTCATGGTTTTAGCCATTGGTTACATGAAAGAATTCAAAGATAAGCCACTAATCTCTTTGTGAGTTATGGAGCTAATATGTTTCATACGTTATAAGCTCCTAAACAACTTGGTTTTTCCTATTGGGTTACAATTTACTCTTGTTTTCAATTGTGGGTTTGTAGATGTGTGCTTATTCCATTATTTAGATGAAATGGTTAATGTGAATATTTGAATGTTTAAATAGATTTCATATGTACTGTTAGAACTGTAAAATTTTGAAAATTTTATGGCTGTCTATACCAATAATTTTGCTAAGAAGTCCATACCATAAGCATAAGAATCCACTTTGCATAACATGTTTGCCCATGCTTTAGTTTGTTTTCATCATTTGGTCCCAAAGAATTCACCTAGCCCTAAGCATTTGAATGTGTAAACCATATTGGCGTAACATGATGCAAGTCTCACTGATCCATAAAGCATTTTATACTAACGTATGTCTTTTTGCAGTCTTTCGGCAAGAGATCAGGATTGTCTTACCGATAAAATTTTATTTGGTAATACACATTGGGTAGACATAGTTTGCAGTCTCAGCGACCAGAGGATCCTATTGGCGAGACAACAATCATTAGGATAAGTCATAGCGAGCACATGTGTGTCATACCGATGAAGCAAAAAGAACTATGTCGCTGATACAAGAGCCATCGGTATAATATCTTGTAGTATTCATCCTATCTCGCCGATAAAATAGAGAAAGATTTTGTCGTTCTCATCAAGATGAGCTTATGGAGTCCTACCGACCCCCTATGTCGCAGCGACAGGATTTCATTGGTAAAGGACTTGGCAGTATATTTGGACATAATGGATTCGGCGAGACTGGCTTCAATGGGGATAGATACGAAAGTTCATACCGAATGTACTTCCATCGATAGGAAAACCACTATGTCTCAACGATCAGAATTGATGACAGAGAAATCTTGGCAAAACACGATGTAATCGGAGAAACGTCTGCCCGAACCTCAATGTCACAACGTTACTTAAGACTGAAAGGATAGCTGTTGGTGAGACTCAACACATCGATGAGACTGCATGACATCAAAGCGATATATAATTTGTGGTAGTCGGAGAGACTCAGAACGTCGATATGACTGTAGGACGTCTCAGCGGGTGTTTAGCGAACATTGGCAAAAGCCTGAATGAAAGGACCGCCTGAGATTTGAATACAAATGGACGCAACTTTTCATATGGCCAATGTATAAATACCCATTTTTGACAGAGAGAGACAGAAAGCAAGTAAAAAATACAGTAGGATACAAAATGTTTACAATTTTGAGACTATGATGCATGTTTGAAACAATGGAGATTTCAATTGAATTCATTTGATGTGGTGACATTTTTCTGGTATCAATTGTTTGTTGTGTTAATTGAAAGTATTGTTGAAGTTGTCTCCAAGGTTGATGTTTTCTAATTATTTAAACTGATATATCAAGGATATTTTTCAGTCAGTGCACACTTCTTGTATCTGTATGGTTGGATTAATTGGTTCTTTCAAGGAGAGATTAAATCCTTTTAGTCAATCATAGTAATTAGGGAATCTCATTTGGATCATTAAGAACTTGGTAATCACGTTCTTGCATGTTTATACCAGTTATAAACTTGAACCTATATGCCAAACAATTTGAGTTTCTGCCAAAAAGAAGTTATTCATTTCATATTTTCATTTGACTCTGTACACCCAATAAGGCACTAGTCTTTACTATTTCATTGTTTAATTTCATTCATTTTTTGCATATTAACACATTAGATTTTTTCCTTGATATTGCTTATACAATTTATACCAAAATAAAACTCATTTATCCACTCCCATTTGCCAGTGTGGGTAAATTGCTTTAGGAAATGAACAGAGGTCAAGTCTGCTTTATTCAAATAGGTATACCCACCTAGGTCTAGCAGCACCTAAAGAGAAGAAGGTTCAAATCATTTGGCCTTGTTTGTTACCCTGAAACGTTGTGAGAGCTTGGCAACCTCTCATGGTTCAAACTTGTGTTTTTGAGAGCTAACAAATTGGCGACTCTGTTGGGGAATTGTTGCAGGATATCCAGTTGAAGATCATCATATAGATTCATTGAAGAAAGATTCATTGAAAAAAGATTCATTGAAGAAAGATTCATAATTTGAGAAGTTTAAAAAAATGGTGATTTCGCTGGGGAGAATAAAAAATAATTTTAAAAGAATCATTTTCCTACTTTTTGAAAAGTAGGTGGCAACTCTAGTAAAAAACTTGATGAAGAATGGATAGACAATTTGTGTATGGAACAAAAGAATATTTTAGAAGGCAGCAGTTGATAAGAGAAATTAAAGAATTGAAAAAGCAACGACTGCAATTGGACAAAGAAACACTACAATTGAATGAGCAACTATTACAATCAAGAGAATTTTGCAATAATAATGAATACATAAATGTAGGCAGGCGTTGGACCCCTCAAGCGCCTCATAATACAATTGGGAATCTTCACAATGGAAGCAATGCATATCATTCATAGCAGAACATTCATTCACCACAACCATCAAAGCAAGTAAATGCTTATCCAGTCCCTCCTGGACAAAGGCTAGTAAGCTATCAAGACTATCAATATGATCAACACAATTCCAGCCCACATGAAGGTGTCAATCAAAACTTGCAACAAAATGTATATCCAAATCAACAGTTTGAGGAGGAAGATGAGTACGTACATACTCAAAGCCAAGATTCCATCGTAGAATTAGAATGTGGAATTTACCCCTTTGATGTGTTTATTAACATAAGGAGACATGAAGGAGAAGATGAAATCTCTCTATACAACAGGATGATAAATATCTGTATGCAATTACCTCCTAATTGTAAGCCTACAAGACCCCTTTTTGTTGCACAATTCATAAGAGTTTGGAAACCTGAATCAACTTATTGGCCAGAATCATCAATACAACATGCCTTTGATCGAGTGAATAAATTTATTGATGCCATGGAGAGGATAAGGTATGAGAACACTATCAATGTTGAATCCAATAGTTGTATTTCTGATGAGTATAGAGAAATTGATCAAACAATACAACCAATAGAAGATGAGACATGTGCAGGTCAGAATGATTCATATGATAGCCTGCATGATGAAGATGAAGATACAAGAGATCTCTCTTGCATAATAGATTGTGACAGGGAAAGTAGTACATGTTATGAGGGATCCAATGAATATTCAGATTGTGAAGATGAACCTGTGGATCATGATCTACAACAAGGAGATATTTTCAGCTCTTATGGAGATCAAGAAGAGGGAGAAATAATGGAAGATATGGAAGAAGAAACGTGTTCACTCAGCAGTGAGCAAATTTTAGATATGCTAACTCTTGAATACCAGAGATGTGCACATGAAGGTGATTCTGAAGTCCTATGTCCAACTTACATTTGTTTTGACGGTGAAATTTCTTTGTGCAATGATTCATATGACTCCCAGTGCATTTCTCAAAATGATGGAGAAACCTTTGAAGTTGATCAAAAATCTATATCCATTCAAGTAGAGGTATGTGATTTAGAAATGTCTAACTCATGTGGAGAAGACATTTATTTGCATACCAAGGATGATAGGTTTCCTACCTTGATTGGTTCAGATATGCATGATATTGAGGATATGAATCATATTTCAGTGTCAAAAGGTGATATGGAAGATGTGCAAAATGTTTCAGATTTATTTATCTCAAACAATGTTGATATGACAAAGCATTTAGATTTGTGTGAGAAGCATTCGAATCTTGAGATGAGTGACACAAATGATCATAATTTTTTCCCTCCTCATGTACATGAAAGTTGTATTCCTTGGTTGCATTATGATTGCAAATTGCCTGTGTAGATTAATCTCAATTATATGATGAATAAAGAATGTTTTCAGTTTTCAAATCAGCAGGGATATCATTTCATGATGCAGGACCCAGATCAGAATGGGGGAAAGAGTTGCAAGTATCTTTATGACAGCAAGAGTAGCAAGGAGGATGACATGAATACTTTCAAGAGAAGTTCACTGAGTTCAAATCAAAATAAAATTTATGACAGAGGAAAGTATGGGCCTTTCTTTTGGGTGGCCTTGAGCCATCATTTACCGAAATAAAGACTGATTTTGTTGCCAAAGGAATACAGAGGATTAATGGTTACCAGTGCATGGACAACTCTTGACAATCCTCTCAAAAAAAATTCTCCATGCACAATAGTCTAGGAAATAAAAGGAACAGGAATTGCCAATACATGGACAATCCTGAAATTCCTTCTTTTTAAATAAATCTTTCCATGTACAATAGTATAGGGTCATGTTCGTCTCCATTTCCATTCATTCCATTTTTCTCACTAGTCCATAACCTTGAGAGTTTGGTCTGCTCACCCAGAAATTTGGATCCTTGCAATGATCTCACAATCATTCATCCCCAGACAGAGCCATTGTTAGAACTATAAAATTTTGAAAATTTTATGGCTGTCTGTACCCATAAGTTTGCTAAGAAGTCCATACCATAAGCATAAGAATCCGCTTTGCATAACATGTTTTCCCATGCTTTAGTTTTTTTTCATCATTTGGTCCTATAGAATTCGCCTAGCCCTGAGCATTTGAATGTGTAAACCATATTGGCATAACATGATGTAGGTCTCACCGATCCATAAAGCATTTTATACTAGCATATGTCGTTTTGTAGTCTTTCGGCAAGAGATTAGGATTGTCTTACTGATAAAATTTTATTTGGTAATACACATCATGCAGACATAGTTTGCAGTCTCAGCGACCAGAGGATCCTATTGGCGAGACAACAATCATCGAGATAAGTCATAGCGAGCACATGTGTGTCATACCGATGAAGCACAAAGAACTATGTCGCTGAGACAAGATCCGTTGGTATAATATCATGTAGTATTCATCCGGTCTCAATAAAACAGAGGAAGATTTCATCGTTGTCATCGGAATGAGCTCATGGAGTCCTATCGAACCCCTATGTCATAGCGATAGGATTTCATTGGTAAAGGACTTGGCAGTATATTTGGACATAATGGATTCGGCAAGATTGGCTTCAACAGGGAGAGATACGAAAGGTCATACCGAATGTACTTCCATTGGCAGGAAAACCGCTGTCTTAGCTATTAGAATTGACGAAGGAGAAATCTCAACAAAACACGATGTAAGCGGAGGAACGTCTTCCCGACCCTCAATGTCACAATGATACTTAAGACTGAAAGGATAGCTATCGGTGAGACTCAACACATCGATGAGATTGCATGACATCAAAGTGATATATAATCAATGGTAGTCAGAGAAAATTAGAACATCGGTACGACTGCAGGATGTCTCAGCGGGTGTTTAGCAAACATTAGTAAAAGCCTGAATGAAAGGACTGCCCGAGATTTGAATACTAATGGACGTGACTTTTCATATGGCCAATGTATAAATACCCATTTTTGATAGAGAGAGAGACAGAAAGCAAGTAAAAAATACAGTAGGATACATAATGTTTACAATTTTGAGACTATGATGCATGTTTGAAACAATGGAGATTTCAATTGAATTCATTTGATGTGGTGACATTTTTTTGGTATCAATTGTTTGTTTTGTTAATTGAAAGTATTGTTGAAGTTGTCTCCAAGGTTGATGTTTTCTAATTATTTAAACTGATATATCAAGGATATTTTTCAGTTCATCAGTGCACACTTCTTGTATCTGTATGGTTGGATTAATTGGTTCTTTCAAGGAGAGATTAAATCCTTTTAGTCAATCGTAGTAATGAGGGAATCTCATTTGGATCATTAAGAACTTGGTAATCGCATTCTTGCATGTTTATACCAGTTATAAACTTAAACCTATATGCCAAACAATTTGAGTTTCTGCCAGAAAGAAGTTACTCATTTCAGATTTTCATTTGACTCCGTACACCCAATAAGGCACTAGTCTCTACTATTTCATTGTTTAATTTCATTCATTTTTTACATATGAACACATTAGATTTTTTTCTTGATATTGCTTATACAATTTATACCAAAATAAAACTCATTTATCCACTCCCATTTGCCAGTGTGGGTAAATTGCTTTAGGAAATGAACAAAGGTCAAGTCTGCTTTATTCAAATAGGTATACCTGCCTAGGTCTTGCAGCACCTAAAGAGAAGAAGGTTCAAATCATTTGGCCTTGTCTGTTACCCTTAAACGTTGTGAGAGCTTGGCAACCTCTCATGGTTCAAACCTGCGTTTTTGAGAGCTAACATGTACAAAGATGGTTTTGCATGTTAACTAAAATATTTGGTATGCAAATCTATGATGAAACTGTATTCATTTTGTTATGGATGAAGACAATTACATTTTTGCATGGTTGTTTAGAGGATTCTTATTGATCTATGGTTACTCTTATGTGGGTTTGGTTGGAGAATCAAATCTAGTGTTGATCCTGGTATTTGAGTCTTGGAAATCCACATGTTATATCTAATTCTCTATTCTACATATTAGTGATGTGGGGTTGTATCTATTTTTTAGTTATTTGATATTTGAGCATTGATTATGTATTTATCCTTTGAAATGTTGCATATATATAGATCTTGTAAAATTATCTAATGTGGATTATGCTTGGTAGGACATATTCTTAGTCACTGTTATTACATTGGTATGCTTACTATAGTGAGAAATGGTTTTTTAGAGTACCTAATATAGTTGTTCATTTGAATTTGTATCAGTAGTTTATGGTGCATGAGAAGCTCTGTTCACTTTTAATAGAATGTTGGCAATGATATCGGTCATGATTTTACGTTTAACTTAGTATTACTTTCAATGAAATCTTTATGCAGCTACATAATGTGTTCTATCTTCTTTGTTTTAGGATTTTGATTCTAAGTTGTTATTGTTGCAGTGTGTAGTGAGTCATGGATAATATTTGATTAGAAGATGGATGGTGTTTTGCAATGTTTGTTGGTGTCACAAGGAGCTCTTGGATTCTTCCTTCAGATTGTAGTGAGAGTTTAATGACATCTTTGGTTCTATTGACAAAAGATGTGTGGCAATTGTATATTATTGGTTCAGAGATTGTGGTTATACTTTATTGTTTTAGAGCTCATGGTATTGAGTTCTTTCATTTTGTTGGACCATTGAGGATATTCAATTAGGAGATGGGTATCACAATGCCTGGAGAGCTTGGTTGCATAGTTTAGTGGGAGCTTTAGCAATGATGTTGATTCATCATTTGATGATGGATGGTTATTTTCATATGATCTTCTAGGAGTGGATGTTAGATCATGATGTCATGATATGTTCCTAATTCTACAGTTGGAAATTTGACAATGGTCTTTTTTATTCTCTTTGGTTTTGAGTATTAATCATATGCTTGAAGCTTCATGAATTTGCAAGGTTACATTTGAAGTTGGCATGGATTGATTGGTGGATGCTTGGTGGATGCTCATGAGGACTAAAGAGACTTGGGTGAGGCTAGGAGATCTCTTACTTATAGGTATCATGAGTTGAAATGGTTACTCTTTGATGAGAATTTTAGTATAAGGATCGAAGAGCCTACACCTAGTTATGAATGTGAATCCATTATGGATATAAAGGGAAGATTGTCATTGCTTGGTGTTGTGTACATGATGCAAAGCAGGGAGGAAAACATCCAACAAACACAATTCAAGGTATTTCAACCAATTTCTCAATTACCAAAACCCTATCTTATCATTCTTTCACAATTCTTGCTTATTCTTCTAGTAGCATTGCAAACAGAGGTTTTTGTCCACAACTTTCAAAATACACCTCAAACCCACAAACCAAAAGGTGTTTCAGACACCCATTACTCTCTTCTTTGACATATATCAAAACTCAGTATGCTTGTTTGGGAAAAACACCTCTGAAAATAGACTGGTACGCTGAACCGAGGCTCAATTAGCCCATTTTTACAAAGCAACACCCACTTAAACTCTCTCCCAACCCCCAAACTCCATGGAAAGTCCTTAACCAAGTTATAAACACCTAAAATCCACAACTTTTATCAAGAGAAACACTCACCAAGTCAACTTAACACAAAACCCTCATTTCAAGCCATTTCCAAGGGGGTTTATTGACAACCCAATCTCCACGCCTTATCTCACTTTATTAACACCTCAAATATGTCACAATATGTCTACACATTGTCAATCAACCTTCAATATTCATTGCCCCATGAGTTTTCCACAATCCCCAATCTTTAACCACCAACTTAAGCCAAAAAACACATGAAAATGACAACTAGGGCATCACACAAAACCCCTTAAATGGCTTCCCTTGCTCAGATAACCTCCATAGACACCTAAACCTACCCTAGACCACCCATTCCACCAAGTTACAATCAAATCCAATGGTGGAATGGGTGTCTATTGCATTTTGAATACCCTCAAAACTCCAATTCCTGAGTTACAAACCCGTTCTCTGAAGATTGCTCACCAAAACCTTGAAACTTGATAAAAATCAATCAAACCAATGCCAAAATGATGTTAACAAATGTCTTCACCAAATAAAACATGCTTCAAGCAATAATCTTCTTGTACAGCCAAGCACAATGATCTAGAACAACAAACTTGACTGGTAAATACAAAAAATTTAGAGTTTCTTTATTGATTTCTTCAACAAAACTTCAACAAGGCCTTTACATCGAGATATCCAAACATATTTAATCTTTTCCCTCCTGAAAAAAAACTACCACAACCAACAAAACCAACTTTTAAACTCCCATGACCATTGGTCTTCCAAATTTGCATTTTTGCAACATTTACATTTTACATTTTGACAATTTTTGCATAATTGACACCAACCTATCAACTTTACTCTAATCACCCTAAGATGACTCAAGCTTTACCACAAATGGTCTATTATGACCTTATTTAAACAAAATAAGACTCAACACCCTAAATTATATCAAATGACCTTACTCTGACTAAATTTGGACAAAATGAACTTGGTGCCCCTGCACCATACACCCGACCTGAAAAAGATTCCAAGTCCCTTGGAAATTGAGCTGCAACTTGTCCATGCCATATCTTTGGTCTTCTAAAAGCCCTTTCATCAAGTACTCCTTTCCATTGAGTCAAATACTACAGATGTGCATTGTGTGTTACACTCTTGAACTTACTGCCACCTTGATAGTGCTCTATCTTTATAAACTGATCTAATGAGTGTCCTCTGACCTTTTTCTTATCAAAAACTGATGCTAAACTGACCCTCATATCTGCAAACTTACCTTTTCCAACTTTGTCTTTGGTTATCCTCTCCTTCACCCCTGAAGCATACTTGAATTAAATCACTTGCTCTTGCCAAACACCTTTTCTCACTTCATTCTTTCCTTTTATCTTTGTCATCAGATTCTCTGCCTCGGTAATCTTTGTATCATCAAGTGTAATAACCTTTGTCTTGATAGAATATGATTGCCCATCAACCTCTTTTGCCACCAATGGATAAAGTATTGTCCCTATCAGAATATCTTCATGCTTTTCTAGCCCATTTTGAGTCTTCACAAGGAATTCATCCTTGGCCTTCTCTTGACCTATTCTTGTCAACAACTCTTCACCTTTTCTTTCCAATACTAAATCATCCTTCACACTTACTATCTTAGCACCTTCTTCTTTTGCAACGGTTGCACACTCTCCATCTTTGTCTTCCTCTATCTTTATATACTCCTTTTTTCCCATCATGATCACTTTTGTTGCCTTACCCTTTTCCTTAGCATCCTCAACCAATGGAGTCAATGTGAATGTATTCCCATCTTTCTCAATAGTGTAAGTATTATGTCTACCATCATAAAGTGTGTGCCTATCAAACTACCATGGCCTTCCAAGCAATAAATGACAACAATCCATTGGCAAAACATCACAAAGAATCATGCCCTTATACCCACCAATGCTAAACTCAACCAAAGTTTGTTCATTAACCAAAATTGATTGCTCATCATTCAATCAAGACACTCTATATGGTGTTTCATGAGGAACCTTTTCTAACTTTAATTTGTCTACCATTTCATTTGATACCATATTATCAATACTCCCTGAATCTACCACAACTTTGCATACCTTACCTTTGCATTTGCAGGTGGTCTTGAATAATGTCCTTTGAGTCATCTCCTTCTCCTTGGATGCTTTCAGTAGTTGTCTTCTCACCATCAATGACTCCCCAACTTCTAGAGCAACAAGTTGATTAGGAGAATGCACACTTTCACAATCATTTCTTGTACCAATTGCACTATTTTGTCACCACCACTTGAAGTAGACCCTTGCTTCTCAGCACACTTGAATGTTGGATGCCCAAACTAATTACAATGATAACATCTACCTGAAAATGAGTTTGAACTTCTACCTCCACCAAATCTTCCTCTGAAACCTCTGAATTCACCTCTTTGATCAGCAACTTGTTCCTTGTTTTTGCTTGTATCTTCTTGATCTTCAAAAGTATATCTTGTACCTCTTCCCCTACTAGTGTTGCCTCTACCTCTTCCTTGTCTTTCTTGCCTTCTTTTCAGTTTCTCCTCTTCCTTAGCAACCAATTTGAAACATTCTTCAACTGTCCTTGGAGTAGCCAAAATCAATTCATCTTGTATTTGATACCTCAGCCCACACATATACCTTGCAATATTTTCATTCTCATCCTCAATATGACTAGACCTAATGCTCAACTTATGAAACTCTTCAGTATATGTCATAACATCCTTGTCCTTTTGTTTTAAACTTTGCAACTTCTTGAATGTTTGAATTGCATGATCACTTGGCAAAAAATGTGCTTTCACCTTTGATACCATCCTATCCAATGAACTTATTTTTGTCTTTCCCTTCTTCACTCTTTTATCTTGAATGTAATTCCACCATGTCAATGCAGGACCCTTCAACTTAGTCTTAGAAAACTTCACTTTCTAGTCATCAACAACCTTCTTAAACTCAAAGAAACTATCTAGTGCATCTATCCAATCTAATACCTCTTCAACATCCAATTTTCCATTGTACATTGGTACATCCAATCTCACATCAGAAACATCTCCCTTTATAGCCTTAAGCATCTTTATCATCCTTCTGTCATCAGGATCCCATCCATCATCTTGGACTCTTCCACTTGGAGGGTTTTCTTCCTCACCGTCTACCTCTTCTTCTTGGTCACTTTCCTCTTCAGTGGCCTTTCCTCTTCTTTGTTGTGTCTCCATTGCTACAAATCTGGCTAAGATTGCTTCTTGTGACTATTTTAACATCTTAATCTCCCTTGCAAGTATTGCACTACCTTTATGAGGCATCTTGTCTCTTCAACTTCCCACTTTTCCTTCTTCAATCTACAACTTCTCACCTTCAAGAGATCTACAACCTATGTTTTGATACCACTTGATGCAGAGTAGGGAGGCAATAAACTAACCATCACAATTCAAACCTTTTCAAACAACTTTCCAAACCTTAAAACCCTAACTTGCCATTTTTCCTCAATTCTTTCATATTTCTCTTGTAGCCATCCAAACAGAGAATTTTGTTCATATCTCTCAAAATATTCCTCAAACCCACAAAAGAAATAGCATTCTAGATACTCATTAAGGTGTTCTTCAACATATTTCAAAAGTTCATACCTTTGTTTTGGAACATCATCACTTAAAAAGGACTAGTACGCTGAATAGGGGCTTAATTAGCCCACTTTTTCAAAGCAACAACCACTTAAACTCTCTCCCAACCCAAAAACTCCATGGAAAATCCTCAACCAAGTTATAAACACCTAAAATCCACAACTTTTATTAAGAGAAACACTCACCAAGTCAACTTAACACAAAATCCTCATTTCAAGCCATTTCCAAGAGGATTTATTGAGAATCCAATCTTCACGCCTTATCCCACTTTATTAACACCTCAAACATCTCACAATATGTCTGCACATGCTCAATCAACCTTCAATATTCATTGCCCCAAGAGTTTTCCACAATTCCCAACCTTTAACCACCAACTTAAGCTAAAAACACATGAAAATGATAACTAGGGCATCACACAAAACCACTTAAATGGCCTCCCCTGCTGAGATAAACTCCATAGACACCTAAACCTATCCTAGACCACCCATTCCACCAACTTACAATCAAATCCAACCATGAAATGGGTTTCTATTGCATTTTGAATACCCTCAAAACCCCAATTCCTGAGTTATAAACCCATTCTCAGAAGACTGCTCACCAAAACCTTGAAACTTGATAAAAATCAATCAAACCAACACCAAAATGATGTTAACAAATGTCTTCATTAAATACAACACACTTTAAACAATAATCTTCCTGTATGGCCAAGCACAATGATCTGGAACAACAAACTTGACTGGTAAATACAAAAAATTTGGAGTCTCTTTATTGATTTCTTCAACAAAACTTCAACAAGGCCTTTACATTGAGATCTTCAAACATATTTAAGTTTTTCCCTCCTAAAAAAAAACTACCACAACCAACAAAACCAACTTTTAAACTGCCATGACCATTGGTCTTCCAAGTTTGCATTTTTGCAACTTTTACATATTGTATTTTGATAATTTTTGCATAATTGACACCAACCTAACAACTTTACTCTAACCACCCTAAGATGACTCAAGCTACACCACAAATGGTCTATTATGACCTTATTTAAACAAAATAAGACCCAACACCCTAAATTCTATCAAATGACCTTACTTTGACCAAATTTGCACAAAATGAACTTGGTGCCCCCACTAGTACACGAGACAATCTTTTATCCCACTCTTGGTCTACTTGGTAGGTGAATGATCTGAGAGGTATTGCCCACTTGATTATTAGATGCATTCCTTTTTTTTTTTAATCTTGTCTTCTCATATGAGCTGGCCTTGAATATCAAAATTTTGAAGACTTGTTAAGAAGACAATGCATGGTTATATGGATTTTAGTGTTCTCCTTGCTTTGGTCTTAAGCTACGGATCTAGTTTTGAGGACTTATTTGGAGAGGTATAGGAAATGGTTTGTGGCTTTGGGCATATTCCCTTTGTTGTGGGAATGATTGGTTGGTTTGATATACCTTCGGTGTGAGAGGTTTACATCTATTGTTTGTGGCTTTGGACATAGCTATTGAGGAATCTAAGGACTTGGATAAGTATCCAATAGATCAATTGTTTGGTGCTCTCACAACGTTTGAAATGAGAGAGTTTGAAAAAGATGCTCCAAAGAAGGAAGCAACATTCAAAGTCGGTAAAAAGGTAGAAGATGAAACAATAGATTAGAATGTTGACTTTGATGAGGTAAAAGCGAACTTTGTGAGAAGATTGAAGAAGGGCACTAGCAAATACAAAGGTAAGTTACCTTTCAAGTGCTTCAATTGTGGGAGAATTGGTCATTTTGCCTCTAAATGTCCTTTTAAAGAATCAAAAGATAGCAACAAGAGAGAGAAGTTCAAAAGGAGTCTTTATTCCAAGGAGAGTAGTTGTTCCTCAAAAGATGAGGATAATGATTCAAATGATGAAACACTATATTCATGGAGTGATATTGAAGAATGTAAGATGTCCAATACCTTGCAAGCTAACAAAGATAATGAAATATCAATGGTTGTGTGGACTACCTTTCATGCAAAGGAAGAAGAAAATGCTTAGATGATTGACAATGGTTGCTCTAACCATGACTGGTGACAAGGAGAGATTCATCAACCTTAAAAAGTGGAATGGTGGAGTTGTCAAGTTTGGTGGTGATGAGTTAACACAAATTTGTGGAAAGGGTGCTATAACCATTGATGGAAAGAATGGGACTAAGGATGTCCTCTATGTCAAAGGGCTAAAGCACAATCTCCTCAGTGTCAGTCAGATGTGCAATAGAGAGTACAACCTTACATTTCATGCCAAAGGTTGTGAGATCGAGAAAGTAGGGTCCAGAAGATTAGTTGTAGAAGGTACCAAGACGAATAAAAATGTCTATCATTTAAAGGAGGCAAATGGAAGAATCTTTTTGTTGGCTCAATCCAGTGAGTGTTGGTTGTGGCACAAGCGAATGGGACACACCAACTTTGACAATATGGTAAAGATCAACTTTACTCATGCATTGAGAGATATGCCTAAGATAACTAAGCTTGCAAACACATTATGCAAGGAGTGTCAAATGGGAAAGCAGACAAAGACAAGTTTCAAGAATAAGGAATGTTCTTCTACAATGCCATTGGAGCTAATTCACATTGACGTATGCAGACCTACAAGAACTAAGAATCAACAAGTTGAAAGGTATTTTATGTTACTTGTTAATGATTACTCTAGAATAACTTGGGTTGCGTTTTTAAGAGAAAAATAATAAGCTTTTGAGAAGTTTAAGATTTTCAAAGAAAACATTGAGAGTGAAATGAATGCTAAGATCAAATGCTTAAAATCAAATAGAAGAGGTGAATTTACTTCAAATGAATTTGAAATTTTTTGTGAAGACCATGGTATTAGGAGACATTTGTCTGCTCCTAGGACCCCACAACATAATGGGGTAGTGGAGAGGAAAATAAGACTGTGCAAGGATGGCTAGGGCAATGATGAAAGATGTATATCTGTTTGATATATATTGGAAGGAAGCAATTCACACTATCTTCTACTTGCTTAACAGAGTACAATTGAGGGTCAATACCATTAAGACCCCTTATAAGCTATGGTATGGAAGACCTCCTACTGTTAGATACTTCAGAATCTTTGGCAACAAATGCTACATCAGGAGAGATGAAGAAAACCTTGGAACGTTTGATTCAAGGTGTGATGAAGGAATCTTCCTTGGTTACTCAACCAAAAGCAAGGCCTATAGATGTTACGATATGAGATTGGGAAAGATGATTGAAAGCACAAATGTTAAAGTAGATGAATATTTGTGTCAGGTCTCACAAGAACTATCTAGGTTTGTGGATCTGATATAATTCCTTACATTGAAGAAGAAGAAAAAGAAGAGAAGAAACATGAATAAAAAGAGGCCCCTAAAATTCCAGCGAAGTGTGTTCAGAAGAACCATTCACTAGGTCAAATCATTAGAGATAAGAATGAAGGTGTGCCAACTAGGAGAAGGCTTGCAAAAGAAAGTGAGCAAGTAAATTTGTGTTTATTGTCAAAGGTAGAGCCCAAAAACTTTGTTGATGCTAGCAAAGATGAAGGTTGGATGAAGGCAATGGAAAAATAATTAAATCAAATAAAAAAGAATTTGACATGGGAATTGGTTCCCAAACCAGCTGATAAGAATATTGTAGGGACAAAGTGGGTGTTCCAAAACAAGTTGAAGGAAGATGGTGAAGTTGTGAGGAACAAAGCCAGATTGGTATGTAAGGGTTATTCTAAAGTTGAAGGCATTGATTTGGAGGAGACTTTTGCTCTAATAGAAAAAATGGAGGCAATCAGGATATTTCTTGCCTTCGTTGCTCACAAGAATTTCAAAGTCTATTAGATGAATGTCAAGTCAGCCTTCTTGAATGGTGATTTAGAGGAAGAGGTCTACATTGAACAACCAAATGGTTTCCAGCTATTAAAAGATCCAGACATGGTGTGCAAACTCAATAAAGCTTTGTATGGACTTAAGCAAGCTCCTAGAGCTTGGTATGCTTAGTTGGAAAGGTGCTTACTTTAGCAAGGTTTTAAGAAAGGTATTGTAGATAGTAATCTTTACATTAAGATTGAGAAAGACAAGATTTTGATAGTTGTATATGTTGATGACATCATCTTTGGTGTGTAAGAGGTTTGCAGAAGAGATGCAAAAAGAGTTTGAGATGTCTATGATTGGTGAGTTGTCTTTCTTCCTTGGGTTTCAAAATTTTCAACTAGATGATGGTATCTTTATTTCTCAAGCTAAGTATGTTAGAGAGATATTGAAGAAGTTTGGCATGGAAGATTCCAAACCAATAATTACTCCTATGGTCACTGGTTGTCACTTGAGCAAGACTAATGAGTCACCCGAGGTTGATCAGACTCTTTATAGGTCTATGATTGGAGGTTTATTGTACTTGACTACTTTTAGACCTGATATTATGCATGCAGTATGTTTGGTTGTCAGATATCCAACTAATCCTAAGCAAACTCATGAGAAGACAATAAAAAGAATATTCAGACATTTGAAGGGAACTCTGGATTATGGTTTGTGGTATAAGAAGGATGATAACTTCTCTTTAAGTACTTATACTGATGTTGATTGGGCAAGATGTGTGGTTGACCAAAGAAGCATCGGTGGAAGTGCATTTTTCTTAAGAGACAAATTGGTCTCTTGGTTTAGTAAGAAGCAAGACTCGGTGTCCTTATCTACAACAAAAGCTGAGTATATTGTTGCAACATCTTGCTACACCCAGGTGCTTTGGATGAAGCAAACTTTGAAGGACATAAAAGTGGTATAACATGAATCCATTCCCATATTATGTGATAATACTGTTATCACCTGAAATTGCACCCTTGTTGAACCTGGTGTTCAACACCTTAGTGTAGCATGGGAAGACCTCTAAAGATGTGGGTTTCTTATAAACAGAGGTCAACCTCCGGAGAAGACCGGCTTCCTTTGGTATCGATATCACCTAACTATTGATTTTGTAAGGAAAAGGGAGAAGGAGAATGCATAAAAATGAAAATTAAATTCTACAGTGATACACCAAAATAACAAGAGCAACAAGACACTCGGGTTACACTTGAATACTGGTGATGGGCATGGGACTGCACAACAAGATTCTGTAGATTATGCATACAAACAGGTTTGACATGCACACACTTTCAAGAAGGAAAAATAGATTTTCACAAATTAAAAGCTCATGTGCAATTGAATAAACACAGTTTGTAACTTACATAGTACTACTTTTGCAAAGAAAGGCATGCTAACATGAAACAAAAGCTATAAGGAAAAGAAAGATTTCACTAAGTAGCTCGATGAATCACTTAAAAATGCACAATACTTCACAAGAACCAGAAGGCAAAAATGAACCATCAATGGTAACCAAGGTAAGTTTTATATAACATGCTCCAAAATGAGTTACAAAATTTTGCTAATCTGAGAAAGGACTACAAAAGTCATAGACTTTCGAAAAGCATCAGGAGAACTGTCTATATAAAAGGCAAAAAAAATGTCATATATACAAAAGACCCAGCCCCTTAGGGCTTACAAAAAATATTCGTGTTCATAAAGATCTGCCCCTAGATCTTTTAATGGAATTAATGTTGCATCCTCACTGTCCATGTCGGTGTGGAGTCGCTCCAGGAATGGTCTCCTTGATTTTTTTCAACTATGGCATTAACTTTTGGTCTTTGTGTCGATCTTCAAACTTCCTTGCCAAGCTTCCACGGCTAACCTTTAGTTCTCTTTGATTGGTTGATCATATGCCACATGAGATCGCCAAACGGTCAAGGGTCACCCAGCCCGAATCGCATATCAGTGAGACACTGATCATGTCTCCCCGATGCGATTATGCTCTATAGCAGCGATCAGCATAGCTCACCACTGTCGGCAAAAGTTCATGGCGAGCTCCATTGGTCATGCTGATATTTCTTTTTATTGCCAAATCCATCCCCATCGGCAAGACTTCCCTATCGGCAGGAGATCATAGCGAACGCTCAGGAGTCATACCGATATCCCTTTCATCGCTGAGACCTTCACCCTTCGGCAAGACCTTTCACCGAGCGCATTCCACTCTCCCCGAGCTCCTATCATTCCTTTCAATGAGATTCTCATGGGTCAGCAAGACCTCTCGCCGAGCTCACTTCATTCAGCAAGACATCGCTTGGTTGGTGAGACCTTGCGTCGAGATCATTTCATTTTGCTGAGCTCACTTCATTCGGCAAGACCCCATCGGGTCGGCAAGACTTCCCATCGAAGCCATCTTGTTTCGGCGAGAGCTCACATGGGTCGACAAGACCTTATGTTGAGGCCCCATCATTATACCGTTGTGCTCCTCCGTCAGCGAGACACCCATGTGTTGGTGAGACCTCTTGCCGAAGGCACAACCCTTCACCAAGACCCTCTTTGGTCAGCAGGACCTTATGCTGAAGGCAAAATCCTTCGGCGATCTTGCTTCATCATCTGTTGGCAAGACCTTACGGCGAAAGCACCCTTCGTCGGCGAGATCACCGGACATCGGCAAGACATCACGTCGAACTCACAACATTTCGGCGAGACATTCACTTCGTTGCCGAGATATCTCCCTAAGCTTAACATTACACCGAGAGCTCCATTCTTTCAATGAGACTTCGCTGATCGGCAGGACTTCATAGCGAACAAGGGCTCTTTTCCCCGATGACAATCATTTCTTTCGGTGAGACACTGGCAAGTCGGGAAGACCTTACACCAAGATCATTTCATTTCGCCAAGCTCCTATCACTTCGGCAAGACCACCACTTGTAGGCGAGACATCTCGGCGAGCTCCTTCTGTTTCTTCACGATGACATTTCTTTTTGCCGAGATCTCTCAGCGAACGTGAACCCCTCTCCTCAACGCCAACCTAAATGACCCTCGATGTGACCTTCGTTTGTCGATGAGACCTCATGGTGAAGGCCTCAACTCTTGGCGAACTCAGACCACTGTCAGCATGACTTCTGCTAGTCGCCGAAACATCACAGCGAGAGCCCCAACTTTCGTCGAGACCCTCCTAGCGAGCCTTCTCCCCGCAGCAAGACCTCTTAGCGATGAAAATGTCTGGCTGACCGGGACATTTCAAAATGAGTAGAACCCCTGCTGGTCGGCAAGACAACTGGAAGGTCTTGGCGACTCTCTCCTTAGAGGATTTTCATGCCGAACTTGACTGAGGCAGGCTTACCAACTGAGTTCCTTGTGACTTAGCATCAGATGTATAATTTAATCCTGCACAACAATGTCTCCACTTTGGCCTTCATGACACCTGAAACATAGATTGCCTTGCCTGATTGAGGCCGTAGGTGAAAATTGGGTAACAAATACCAATGCAATAAACATTTCCAAGAATATGGTTATGCATTTAGGGACCAAACATATTTCTGTTTAGTATCACTTTCTAAGGGAAAAGGTTGCAGAGCAAGAAGTCAAATTGGAGTATGTTCCTACTAAGGATCAGATTGTAGACATCTTCACTAAGGCACTTTCAAAGGATACTTTTGAGTATCTTTGACAAAAGTTAGGGGTTATTGCCCCTCCTTTTTCTAACTAGATGCATAGATGGTGCATCTATCCAATGGGTGAAATTCATGTCATACCCTTTTCTCCTGGATTGATGTGTGCTACCTCTCAGAGGGAGTAGGTATTTGGTTGGTTGTTATCGATAGGGGGAGCATGTATAATTGTCTGAAGGAGAAGTGCAAGTGTTGAGAATGTGTTAATGGCTTAAATGAAGACCTTGGCCCTTTGTCTTTGATGTCAAAGGGAATGTACAGGTGTGTGTTGCCCTCAATGCCAAAGGGGGAGATTGTTGCACATATGCTTGGCATTGTTTGTCATTGATGTCAACACTCAATTTGATGCTTGTGTCAACACTCAGTTTGGACTATCATTGATGCTTATATTTGTATGTTGATGGTACACTATGATGTTGTGCTAACAATGATGATGTTGATGTTTATGGTTGGATGTCATGCCTTGTTTGTTGTCAATTAAAGTAATATTGAGTGTGTTTGTTCTTAGTAGAGATGATATCATGATGATATATTAAGATGAGGATTAGAAGCATTAAAATAAGGATTAAAAAGTATTAAGATGAGGATTAGAAGAAATGCTAAAGTTGGAGAGTTGTTGATGGTCTATAGTATGTTGTATGCTCTTTCTTGTTGTTCCTGAGGAAGTATGTGTTGTTACAAGGAAGTTTTGGTCTCTGGATGTTGGTGAAAGGTTTTGTTACAGGAAATTGCTTTGAAGACTACTTGGGAGAATGCTTTGCATTCCTCCACGTTTGAAGATATGGTTTTGTGGTTTGGGATTCAATGTTTTTTGTTCTGTGGATGTTGCACTCTTATATTTTTAGGTCACCAATGTTGTCAAGAAGGTTTTTGGTAATTGCAGTGGGTTGACAGTTTTGTTGCTTTTTAGGACTGATCTAGAAAATGCTCTGCATTTCTATGCATTGTTGTTTCTACTCTTGCAACTTGGTGGATGTGATGTTAGTGTCTGTGTAATGTCTCAGTTCATCTTTCATGTGATGGTGTTGGGTAAAGTTGGCATGTTAATGTTCTATCTCATGGCTGGTCTTTTGTGTTCTGGGATGATGTGTTTTTTTTTTGTTTGATTTGCAATGGTTGTTTATGGCATGACAGTGTGAAAGATATATATGAAATTGTTGTTGGGTGTTCATGGAACATCTCCTTGTGGTTCGTACATCAATGATTAATCTATTTGGTGCCGCATATTGTTTTGAGTTGGTTTTCTAGGTAATTTGTGGATGTCTGGCCAACATGGCTTGTTCTCTTGCTTGGGGGTCTGCACTAGCAATTGAAGTTGTGTTTGGGTCCTACCCTATCTTGTTGAGAACCGCATTGAGTAAATTCAATTGAAAGTATGTTTTTGGGCTAACTAGTAATGTGCTACACACTTCTTCTACATGTTTCCCTATTGTTGACTTGGGATGTTGTGCACCAACGTTTTTAATGTTTGGGATCACATTGGAAGATTTAATAAGTAGGTTTTGGTCCTCTCTATCTCCTAGATAGGATCACTTTCACCGTAATTATGTTTTTGGGCCAACTTGTTGAGGTTATTGTTTCTATTATGTTTTGGCCGACCTAATTGTTGTTTTGTGATCTATGCGAAGGATATAAATGGAAGAACTAATCAATTGCAAGATGGGTGGTGGTGTGCGAATATGGAATGATGTAGTAATTTGTGTTAAAGAAAAGTCAAATGTGTTTTAACGCCTTAGTCAACAAAGTGTATTGTTGGCATATGTTGTAATTCTAAATCTTCATATATCCTACTATCAGACAGTGAGTCTTTTCAACAAGTCCTTGTATCTTGCCTTGGGGTTGTGCACTTTGGCCTGCAAGTCCTTTGTATCTTGCCTTAAGATTGTGTGCCTTAACCTGCAAGTCCTTCAAGGAGCAATGTGCTTCCTTAAGTAGTGAGCCTTAAAACAAATTGTAATTTTGTAAACAGTGAGCTTCATATATTGTGAGATTTCTCACCGTGGTTTTTCCCTTCTTGGGTTTTCCACGTATATTTGGTGTTATCTTGTGCATGTGTGTTCATTACTTTATCTTTCATTGCTGCTAATTTGATTAAGTGTTGTTGATTTGGTTAAGGGTTGTTGATCTTGTTAAATGTTTGAACTTGCATTGTGCTGAAGGGTTTAAGTTTTTGAAGATACTAATTCACCGTATCCCCCCTTCCCTCCCTCAGTATCCGGGTGTGCTCAACAATAACCCTTTGGCATCATAAGGATTTCTATAGAACCTTAGGGTTTCCAATTCACCTAAACCCAAATCCAAAGAATTTTTTAGCATGGAAAAGAACCCATGAATATGTGGATGAAGGCCACTTATTTTAACAGCCAAAGCCTTTGTTCCATTTCATCCATGAAGAAAGAAACCTTTGGAGGGGTGTCCATTTTTTATAGTGTCCATTTTCCTTTGTGGGGGAAAATTTGGCATGGTTATTGCTCTTTTAGCACAATATTGTGAAAATCCTTAAAAAGATTTCCTTACAGATCTCATAGCTGTTCTGAAACTTGGATTTGAACTGTTTGAAGAAGCCTCTCAAGAGGAGTCCATTGCCTCCTCAAGGGACAAATCTGAGGGCTAATCAGCATTTGGGTAGTTGCGAGGCAGATCTGCCTACGGCAGTGCTTTTGGACTTATTTGGTAATACTGAAAGCGTTAAAACTTCACTTGATATAGTCGTATAGAAAAAAGTTACGTGATTAATACTAACTCGTTATATAAAATAAATTTGTGAGAAAGTTTACACTTCATTAGATAAAAACATGTAATTCAATGTAAACCTGAAGGAAACTGCTTGACATGAGATACTCAATGCATGTTTATGATTGCAAACAAGTAATTTTAATTCACAAATTTGACCAAAACTGATTATCGTAATCTACATTCGTAGTAATGATGAAGTAGATAGGAATGCAGACACACATTATCCTGTTTTCCGATGCATTGAACGAGGGATAAATGCAAAGGCCCGATTGTGACGGTGGCCAAAGCTGACGGCTTTAGGGACACCATCCTGTGTGCTTAGCTTTGATACAGCACATGTCACATCTTCAATACTCTGTTCCACTTCCATGTTCACGTTTTCTTTTCCTTTTTCTGCATTGGGCTTGCCAGCATCATCATCTTTGTTTAATGAATTTGGTTCCTCTGGGTCTGGAAGAGGCTCAACATAGTTCTTTGACTTTCCAGCTGAAGCATGATTTAGGTGGTGCTTGGCATTGGCATTGGAACCAATCTGAGCTCGTAGTTGTTGGCGCTGTCGCTTTGAAGGATGGTGCCTTTTTTGGAATCCAAATGACTTTGGAAACTTGTGCTTATCCGCCAAATGTTGGTGTCTACCTTTATCGCTGTTGAACTTCATCCCACAGCCTTCTACAAGACACTCATACTGTTGCAACAAGAATGTTAATACCTGTCTTCATAAAGTAAAGCAAGCCGTATAAAAACCAACTTAAATCTGAACAATAAGAAATATGAACAAAATGGTACCAGCATAGAAACAAGTACAACCATATAATCAAACTTCACGCACCACACTTTCAGATAGAAAATCATTAGAAGCCAATCAATATAAGAATAAAAGAGGCAAAAGATTTCTGCTAGAGCTTCAACAAATCAACGGATCCTTTCAGTTTTAATGGTGATCAACTTATTTCCCCACAGAGGCAGCAGAGTAAACAGAGAAAGCTCTTTCTAAGTTTTACCAAAATTTCACTCATATAAAACAAGCTCTTCTAATTATACCAAAACTGATTGTTCTACCTCCCTCTATTAACTGAAAAAAGTACATATAAAATTTGAATCGACAAGGAACAATAATGGGCTGCAAGCTAGCTGAATATGAAAGCTATATTTAAACAAATAGTTTGACTCAGTTGCATCCAAGCTTAGCAGGACTCGACATGGGTATGGGTTGGCAGATTGTAAGTCATTTATCCATCCTTCTTTAAGTAGTGAACCAAAACTTGTTTGGTTATTCTCAAATCCTTGATTTTCCACCATTATATTAGGATTCCAGCTGACAACACCTTCGAGGATTTAGTGCACTAGACCAGCTGTAGGGCAGTTAGGAGTGCTCAAACTTTCTGACTTATATTGGTGGGAAGCTTGTAGTAAAACCATCTATTTATTTAAATTGTAAATTATCCAGCTGTCTCATCAGATAAAGCTGCTAGCCTTGAATGGATTATGGCGGCTTGGGATGTTGAAAAGTCTTCAAGGGTCCTACTCCCCCCTCAGATAAAATTGTTGAAATTAAATGAATTATAGAGGACGGAATCATATAATGAAGTCAAATTTCCTTGGGATCAAATAGGATCAAATAAAGTTTGACACATTAAAAAAGTTTGTGGGTTGGAATAGGATAAAATTGCGAACTTTACAGGGTCTTGATAAAATAGTTGTGTTAAGATGGAATATTGTTTTATTTCCATAATAAATAAATATTTGAATTTGGATAAAGGAGATGACGAGGTTGTAAAGCCTATAATAAGAAGCCTCAAGAATTTATAAGCATCTATCTTTGGGAAATACAAGTCCCTGTAGTTCTTTTCACAAAATTGTTAGCTTATTGGCATGGACGCTGACATATCTTGTCAAGTATTTCACAACCCCTTGTGAGAAGAAGTGGAGAAGATCATTGTAGCATTATACTTGAAAAATCGACAATTAATCCCAAGTAATCATGACCCACCACATGTGCCATGCCATTTCCCAAGTTTTTCAAAAAGCGACTTTGATTTTTTATGTGGATATTTTTTGGCTCATGTATACAATTAGACATAGAAAAATACAGAACAAGAGCAGACCAAATAGTTTTGGATTAGGGTTAGCGTTAATATATTTTACATTTTCTTTAGGTTTTATTTTAAAAAGTTTTCTATTAGAAGTTAAATTTTAAACCAGAATGAGGGTTTTTGCTTTCATTTATACCCTCACAAGAGTTTAGGTAAGAAAACATTGGGTTCTCCTTGAAATAGTAGGCCATGCTTCATGACAGAATGGCCTACTATTTCAGAGACAGCCGTTTCCTTTTTATATAAACCCTTTTAGGTGGAAGTAAATAAGATTCCTGTACTTTTTTTTTTTGTAATTAGCATTTTATAAAGTTCAAAGTCTATTTTTATCCATATGCACTACATTTGACATGAAATAATGAATTTCGTTTATTTCTCTAATTTTACAAACAGTACATTGTTCAAATTTTTGCCAAGTTTTTCCTGTTAAAACCCGGATTCCATTTATACTTTTACAATGCCATGTCAATGCTGTGTAAACAGAATGCTACTATAACAAGATCCTAATGTTTTTCTTATTATCCAAATTTTAGTCTCTTTTTGATGTATTTCTAATGTATTACTGCTACTCTTTATGACTAGAATTATAGATCTGTATGTTGCTTCTTTCATGAAAGCTTAATATATTTATTGTATGTTTTCCTGTACAGTATCAAGACTGCAAATTTGATATTTGCAGCTCAGATTTTGGATTGAGGTGCAGAAATAACTTATTTTCCTGTTTCTATGTTTCCCTTTGTAACAGCACGTCCTAAAAAAAACATTACATTGATATCAAAGTCATCAGAAAGTCTTAAGACAAACACATTACACTAATATCAAACTCATCAGCAAGTCCTTCTGTAGAGCAATCTCTATGGTTGAAGATCTAACTTCTAACTTCTCAAAATTGGAAAAGAAATTAATGTGATAAACAAGACGTTGACCAAATTGAGGGCACAAAAAACTTATTCAACAATAAAGTGGTTCAATATTCAAAATATTGAAGAGCATGCTAAATCGCATATAAGGGTGAGGAATAAAAGAAGAGAAACCCATTGTTTCAAAGACAATGCTGTTGGTTGGAAAAGAAGGAAAAAAGCCAAGAAGAAAATTGAGCTCAATAATGATCCAACTGAAGGGTCAATGTCCTTATTAAGATTATATGAAACTTCAAACACTTTTAGATTGAAAGGGCCACATGGACAACTGGAGCGAGCCAAAAGAAATGTTCTTCAACACTCATGAAACCCCAAGGTAGATGTTCCTAAATTCTCAGGTAGAGAATATTTAGAGTAAGTTCAAAATTACTTTATGATAGAGCAAGAAAAATATTATTTTTGTAATTTTCTGTTAGAACATAGGGCATATGAATGATGGTATCAGAATGTGTAGGATATGGATGAAGGATGTGTACCTACCATACATACTTGAAATCAGATCATTGTTGTATACTTAAATGAATATGAAATGAGAACTTAAAGTGATAATTTCCTTGAATTTATAAAAATAAAAATAAATGGGATGTCCACTGGCACAATATATTTCAAATTTCAAAAAGCCACAACTTAGGGTAAGAAGAATGTTTCTTGTTTTTTTGTCAATTGATCAATCAATGGAGTTACCACCTTTATATATTAAAAATTAAAATATTTTAAGTATCATTTACCAAAATGGGGATGTAAATTACAAAGCCCTTAAGGAACCATCGTCCAAAAGATCAAATGCAGACAGTAAATGACCCAAATTACAAAATTGCCATTTGATCAAGGGGAACTGTTAGAACAACTACTTCTAGACCATTGAACCCTGATAACATATGAACTTATCCCAGAAAATCAGAGTAGCTTAAGACAACCATATGTGCAAGAAAAAACTAACCAAACACAGACATTATAAAAAGAACAACAGCAACACTTCATAGTAGAATTGCTCCCTTTCTGCCAACATATCCCAAACCAAAAAGCAGAAGAAAACAAGCATTGGCCAAACAAATATAAAATGTTAACAAAATACGCAACAGCTTAATGTAAGATGAATTTGCACTTGTCACAAGCAGAGCCCTAACCAGGAAGCCTGCACAGACTACAATCACCAAGAGCCACACCATGACTGCATACACTAGATGCACAGAGACCAAGGACATTTCCACAACGATGCTCCCCAACAACCATGCTTGTCAAACTTCCCACCATTGAACCAAAGCCGTCATGATTCACCTGACTTGCCTCCAGACACAGAACCAACACACAACAGAGGTTGCAAATGAGCCACCCTCATGACAATTCCTAGGGCATTTTGGGCAGACTCCATATCCTTGGGCAACCATAAACAAAAATCTCTTCAAAGGATGCTACACACAAAAAAATCAACACCCTATTTGAAATCATTGGAAAGGGCATTTATTGTCTCTTGCAGTGAGGTTCCAGGTATGTCAAAAGGTGCTCTCATCATATAAAATTACATAATATTTCTCCTCCTGCTAGCTGGTCTACTCATCACACTTGAACCAACTGAATAAGCTTATTGGAAGTTTTTTGTGGTTAAATGACAATAAGAAGAGGCATGTTATAGCATGGGATTTGTATACTAAACCTAAAGAGGTTGGGGCAAGGAGTTGAAATATTTATTCATCCAAGGCTTCTCTCTTGTTGTGAAATGGATAATCAAGGCCATGACTAGTGATGATCCTTGGAAACAACCTGTCACACACAATCATGTCAGTAGATCTCCTAAGAAGTGTCATCAATGGACTAGCTTGCATCTGTATAATGTTTGGCAAATTGAAGGTTAAGCCCTTTGGTTCCCATACTTTTAGTTCTATTTGAAAGGCTTGGCTCTTTGCTAGAGAATTCACTATAGGTTATGAAGTGATTTTATGTTAATATGAATAAGTTTTGGCTTTTAGGTCAATATGGTGGAGGTTGGAACATAAGAATGCACCCTTATACAGTGTTGATGTTGACAGCGTTGGGGCTCAACTTCCAAATTAAATGTACCCTTATCGGCTATTTATTTTATTGGAGACATCATTTAGTGAAGAGGCGCTTCACATGGGATAATAAATAATATTTATTGTTTGTTTGTTAATCAGTTCTTAATGAGACCGACTTCTTTGAATCGCCACCTTTTGTATGAGTTACAATCTTTCATCATGGGCCAACTTTGTAATGTGAAGAGACACGATTTATGAAGGCTATCTATTCGACTTGTATATATACAAGGTGCTGTTTAGTTGTTCACCATTCATTCATATTCAATTCATAGTTCAATTGATAGAAGTGCGAATTTATTCAAGAGCAGATCCAAGTCTATCAAGAAGGCCGAATTTGTCATCAAAGAAGAGCAATATTGTCATCAAGAGGTTGCATTAAGTTTGGTGCTGATATTTGGCCTTGTGATTGGCCACATTGTAAAGAGACTTACTGATTATAATTCAATATATAAGTGATATATTGTTGCTGGGTTTTTCTCCCTCAAGTTGGAGGGTTTTCCCAGGGTATATGCTGTGTCAAATTGTTTAAATTGTTCTAAATCTGCTTATTTAATTTCTGATCCTAAAACTAACATGGTATTAGAGCGGGTTTAAGCAAGATCGTGATCAGATTTCTATAAGCAGCATACTCTTCCTCTCTTGTTCTCATCTTCTTGTGTCCATCTTATCCTCGAAAATGGTGAACGGGCTCAAGGTTGAAGATAGGCTTGAAGGTGCTTCCAACTTCACCTCTTGGAAGTTTAGAGTTTTGCTTGCATTGGAAGAAAATGAGATTGCTGAGTTTGTGGAGAACGAAGTTCCTGAGCCTTCTAATGAGAATGAGAAGTCACAATGGAAGAAGAATGGCACAAAGGCCAAGAAGATTTTGGTTGATTCTGTGAAGGATCACCTTGTGCCTATTATCTCCAAGTTGAAGACAGCGAGAGAGAAGTTCAAGACCTTGGAGGGATTGTATGAGATCAACAACACAAGCAGAGCTCTTGCATTGAGGCAACAGCTCCATCATATCAAGATGGTGAAAGGAGATTATGTCGTCTCCTTCTTCATGAAGATCACCGAATTAAGAAATCAGCTTTGTGCCATTGGTCATATGGTCGATGATAAGGACTTAGTCATGTTGGCACTTAATGGTCTTCCTCAATCTTGTGAACCATTTATCCAAGGAATCAGTGGAAGATCAAAGCTACCTAAGTTTGATCGTCTTAGGGCAGATTGTATTCAAGAGGAATCTAGATTGGCAGCAAGAGGCAATGGGCAAAGTTCTACCAATGAAGACATTCATGTACTTGCCGCTCAATCATTGAAGAGGAAAGGAAGAGAAGGGAAGAAAGGCAGCTTCAAGAGGAACAGAGATAAAAGATTAGATGGTGCTCCTAGATCTAAGAAGAAGAAGGATCTCTCCCATATACAGTGCTTCAAATGTGACAAGTTTGGTCACTATGAAAAAGATTGTCCAACTAGACCAAAATAGCATGCTTCTATAGTGGATGTGGGTGAGGTCTCTCCTCAGAAGGATTCAAGAGACAATTCAAGTGGATTTCTATTCTATTCTGCCCTATCAAGCAATGTTCCAACAGATAGCAACACTTGGTTGATTGATAGTGGCGCTTCTTGTCACATCACTGGATTTAGAGAACATTTTTCAAATTTGGTGGAGAGAGATACAAGCATTCAAGTCATAATTGGAGATGATGCATGCTATTCTGTGAAAGGTGTTGGAACCTCCTCTCTTCGCTTAGATTCTAGCATCTCTCTTCAATTGAGCAATGTGCTATTTGTACTAGGCATCAAGCGGAACCTTGTCTCAATTTCAACTTTGGAGGACAAGGGATATCAAGTTGCATTCTCTGAAGGAAAAGTTCTTGCATGGCCAAAGAACTCTAGCATCAAGACAGCCCGAGTAATTGGCATTCGGCAAGAGAGTCTCTATAGACTTTCCACTCGTCCAATGCAAGCATTGTTGCATGATTCCACCAGTTCATGTGAGCTTTGGCATAGGAGACTTTCTCACCTTCATTTCAAAGCACTCCCATCCATGGAGAAGATGGTCATTGGCCTTCCTAAACTCAGCCAGGAGCATGAAGGTACTTGTTGAGGATGCGCATTGGGTAAGAATACTAAAGGTCCCTTTCATAGTAGTGAGAGTAGATCCAAATGCATTCTAGATCTTGTTCATTTTGATTTGTGTGGTCCAATGTATGTTGCTTCTTTGAGTGGTTTCTTGTATTATGTAATTTTCATTGATGACTACTCTAGAAAGACTTGGATTTATTTCTTAAAGACTAAAGAACCTGAAGAGGTACTTAAGAAATTCAAAGAATTTAAGGCTCAAGTAGAGAACTTGTCTAGGAAGAGGATCAAAGTTCTGAGATCTGACAACAGAGGAGAATACATCTCTGGAGGCTTTCGTAACTTTTGTATCAAGGCTGGGATTAAGAGGGAGTTTTGCGTCCCTTACAATCCACAGCAAAACGGTGTTGCAGAAAGGAAGAACAAATCCATTGTAGAAGCAACTAAAGCCATGATCTATGATCAGGACTTGCAAACCTTCCTTTGGGTTGAAGCATCTAGAACGACAGTGTATGTTCAGAATCGAAGCCCTCACCGTATTTTGGAGAACATGACTCCTGAAGAAGCCTTCACAGGTGTGAAGCCTAAAGTTAGTCACTTGAGAATCTTTGGTTGTCTTGTGTATGTTCATGTGCCTAAAGATAAAAGGACTAAATTGGAACCATCTGGCAAGAAGGGAATATTTGTGGGCTACAGTGAGTCTTCAAAAGCATACAAGATTTACATTCTAGGCCAGAAACAGATAGAGATCAGCAAGGATGTTACATTTGAAGAAGATGTTGTATTCAAGAGATCTAAAGGGATGTTGTATTCAAGAGATCTAAAGGCTCTTACATGGAGATAGATAATGAAGACCACGAGACTCCTCAAGACATGGAAGTTGACCATACTCCTAAGATTCAAAGGGAGTCTTCTGAACCAAAAGATGATGATGATCCAGTTGAGCCATTGGAACCATCTGATGGGCCGAGAGACATTGTTATTGGTTGAAAGAGACCTCTATTGGCTAGGCAAACAATGCAGGAGGCAGAAAAGTTTGCAGCCCCTAGAGGAGCATTCAAAGAAAGCAAAAGACCACAAAAGTTTCCAAGCTATGTTGCATTAATGAGTCAAATTATTGAATCCGAGCCTTCTAGTGTTGAGGAAGCTTCAAGTCAGCAAGTATGGAGAGATGCTATGGCTGAAGAATATCAATTTATTCTCAAGAACAATGTTTGGGACATTGTACCTAGACCAGAAGGGAAATTTGTGGTATCTTCTAAGTGGCTTTTCAAGATCAAGCATGCGGCTGATGGAAGCATTCAGAAGTACAAAGCTAGATTTGTGGCTAGAGGATTCTCTCAGAAAGAGGGAATAGAGTATGAAGAAACCTTTGCTCCAGTTGCTCGTTATACATCCATCAGGACTATCATTGCTATTGCAGCAGCTAAAGGATGGAAGTTACATCAAATGGACGTGAAGACTACATTCCTTAATGGTGTAATTGAAGAAGAGGTATACATTGAGCAACCTGATGGCTTTGAGGTTCATGGGAAGGAGTCTCATGTTTGTAGATTGAAGAAGGCTTTGTATAGCCTTAAACAGGTTCCTCGTGCTTGGTATGAGAGGATTGATCGATACCTGATGAGCTTGGGCTTCTCCAAGAATGATGTTGATTCAAACCTGTACTTCAAGGTAATTGATGGTGAGGCATTGATGTTGGTTCTTTATGTTGATGATCTATTTCTTACAGGAGAAGATCATCTCATTATCAAATGCAAGGAGTTAGCTTCTGAATTTGAGATGAAGGATCTTGGATACATGCATTACTTCCTTGGTTTAGAAGTATGACAGAGATCTAATGAGATCATTCTGAGTCAAGGGAAGTATACAATAGACATCTTGAAGAGATTTGGGATGATGGATTGCAAATCCGTGTCTACACCAATGGAAACCAATTTGCAAAAGCTAAAAGAGTCTGCAGCTAGTTCAGATTTGGTGGATCCTACTATGTATAGGCAGTTGATTGGATTGTTGATGTATCTAGTCAATACTAGACCAAATATTTGCTATGCAGTGAGTGCACTTAGTCAGTTCATGTGTGAACCAAGGCAAATACATCTAGTTGCAGAAAAGCATATCTTGAGATACTTGCGTGGCATAGTTGGGTATGGCTTGAGATATTCTTCCAGTGTGGACCTAAAGCTGCAAGGATATTTTGATTCTGATTGGGCAGGGTGTGTAGCTAATCGAAAGAGCACCTTTGGATGTTGCTTCAATTTGGGATCTACGATGATCTCCTGGTGTAGCAAGAAGAAGTCTTCAGTGGCACTAAGCACCACAGAGGCCGAGTATATTGCAGCTTGTGTGGCAACTCAAGAAGCAGTGTGGCTTCGGAAGCTCCTTGCAGGATTGTTTGGACAATCATTGGAGCCGACTGTTATTCATTGTGATAATCAAAGCTATGTGAAGCTTTTTGTCAATCCAGTGTTTCATGACAGAACAAAACATGTTGAGATCAAATACCACTACATCAGAGATATGGTATTGAGGAGAGCTATCCAATTGAGATACATTTGTACTAATAAGCAAACGACTGATATTCTCACCAAGCCTCTCTCCAGAATGAAGTTTGTGCACTTTCGAGACAAGCTTGGAATTGTGGAGAATGAAGCCCTAGTTGAGAGGGAGACTTAGCATCAATGATCTTCTGTGATTTACTTTAACGCATCTTTCTCTGTGAGAGAAATTTGAGGTGAAAGCCCTTGTTTAATGCATCATTCTCTGTGAAAGAAATTTGAGGTGTAAGCCCTTGTTTAATGCATCTTTCTCTATGAGAGAAATTTGAGGTGAAAGCCCTTGTTTCCACCCTCTAGGAGTAGCCATGGTGGATGTCATGTTGAGTGACTCCATGACAACATCACGTTGAGAGATTCCATGATGATTTCCTTATACGTGTGTTTATCCACCCTCTGGGAGTAGCCATGGTGGACGTCATGATGAGATGACGACATCACGTTGAGTGACTCCGTGATGGGCACTTGTGCACATGTTCTTTCCATACATGGGAGTAGCCATGATGGACGATATCACGTTGAGTGACTCCGTGATGAGCTCTTTCCACATATGGGTGTAGCCATTGTGGGTGTCATGTTGAGAGACTCCATGACATTGGATAGCTAGAAGTATTCCTCCCTAGCTGAGAGGGAGTATTGATGTTGACAGCTTCGGGCCTCAACTTCCAGCCCCAACTCATTAAGCAATAAATTAAATGTAGCCTTATCGGCTATTTATTTTATTGGAGACGTCATTTGGTGAAGAGGCGCTTCACATGGGATAATAAATAATATTTATTGTTTGTTTGTTAATCGGTTCTTAATGAGGCCGACTTCTTTGAATCTCCACCTTTTGTATGAGTTACAATCTTTCATCATGGGCCGACTTTGTAATGTGAAGAGACACAATTTATGAAGGCTATCTATTCGACTTGTATATATACAAGGTGCTGTTTAGTTGTTCACCATTCATTCATATTCAATTCATAGTTCAATTGATAGAAGTGCGAATTTATTCAAGAGCAGATCAAAGTCTACCAAGAAGGCCGAATTTGTCATCAAAGAAGAGCGATATTGTCATCAAGAGGTTGCATAAGTTTGGTGCTGATATTTGGCCTTGTGATTGGCCACATTGTAAAGAGACTTACTGATTATCATTCAATATATAAGTGATATATTGTTGCTGGGTTTTTCTCCCTCAAGTTGGAGGGTTTTCCCAGGGTATATGCCGTGTCAAATTGTTTAAATTGTTCTAAATCTGCTTATTTAATTTCTGATCCTAAATCTAACATACAGCACAAGTGGATGTTCTGCTAAATTTTGGAACACTATTGGTCTGAACAATTGGTCACATTCTAGGTAAGAAGGGGCTACTTCATTGGAAACTTCTCCAAGATAATTTTCACATTCCTGAAGAGCATAAGAGGACTTACACATTGGTGATTAGAGCTGGTTTGGATGGGTGTGTTAATAATATCACTTGATCTGATGATCTTTCAAAGTCTATCAAGTGACTTGGAGGCTGTAAGCTTTTACAAACTTCATCTAAATATCTATATTCATTTTTTTTCCTTTCTTAAGAATTGGTTTCATAAAGTGAACTCCCTGTGGCATATATCCAACTTGGCTGATGTATGGACAAAGAGATTTAAGTTGTTATGGTCTAATTCTTAGAACTAAGGAAGTATTTTTTCACTCACTGTTGGTGCATCAAAAATTAGTTGTTGGGGTCAATTATCATTGTTCTACTTTGAAGTCTTGTACTGTCTGTGGGCAGTTAGAAACTATCTGTAACATCTTTTTAGTGTTCCTTTGCTAAAGCTGTCTAAAATTGTTTTCTTCCTTCTTGGGCTTTATGTGCCGGTAAATCTAAAATAGACTGGTTTGATATGATATTTGGTTCTATTAGATGTAATGTTACACTGTCTAAATTCTTGTCTGTACTTTCGTTAGCTTCTTCATCTGAAATTTGATGGTTCATTTGGATTGAGAGGAATAAAGAGGTTTTTCGAGGGGAGAGGAATTTACTCACTAGCTTCTCAGATGAAGCCACAGTTTCCATTGTTGCTTGGCATGTTGGATTGCAGGTACATAAGAAAAAAAGATGTCAAAAAGTTCTTCCAAGCTGGCCCTCCATTTCCTTAATATCAAGTTGGTGGAAAAGATCCCCAGTAGACAGATGGTGCTCAGAAGAGTGATTATGATCCTGATGGGTGCCCTATTGAGAATATTGTTCAAAAGGAATTTAGTAGTTTCAAGGAGGTTTACCTGCTGTTTCAGTTGGTGAACCTAAAGTTGCTCATAAAGAAATTGTTAATAATGTTAATATGGCTCCTAATCCTGACTTGGCTGAGTTTGATAGCTCTTCTGACAACAGTGAGATGGCTGATGCTTCTACACTATATCCTACTATTCCTATCTATGCATATCCTAATTGGTGGTTAAAGGATTGTAAATTTTAGGGTCAAAATATTTGAGAATCCAATTAAAGGCTTTATCAATGACATGGACAAAAAGTTGGCTGATAAGTAGTAGACTATTGTATGTTGTCAAGGATATTGTGCTCTAAAGGAGTTCATTTTGGTCCTATTTGTAAGATGTTGCTTGTATGAGCTATATTTGTAAACTTTATCCAATATAAAATAAATAAACATTGTAAATACAAAATGCCAATGATACAACAAAATGAGTAGGGTTTTTCTAAAAATAACTATTTTACTTTTACCTAAGAGATCGTATGTTAAAGAAGTTAAAACAGAGGACTGGTCCTGAAGTAGGCCATGCCACAATGGAGCAAGGCCCCAATTTTAGGGAAAGCCCTATGCTTTTTATCTAAACACTCATTATACTATAAAGTTATAAACTAAAAGAAAAATTCCTTATTGTCGTTCAAACTTCTAATTCTCAAATAACTCTAGTCAAAGTAACTTAAAAAAAATAGAACGCCTTAACCCTCACCCTAAACTAAAAATTTCAGTCAACTCATTTCTTAAATTTTTCTACCTAGTGTAAAACTGAGTCAAAAGAAAAGGACAGGTATATATTAAAATAAATCAGAACCACTTTTAGAAAAAGTTTGGGAAAAGGCAAAGCAAATGTGGTGATCCATGGTTACTCAAGATTAATCACAAGTTTTGCAAGTGTAATGCTACTATGGTCCATATCGACACATAAATGGGTTTGTGCTTATTCAAGAGTCAAGACCATCAAAAATCAGTCTACACCAACTACACAAATGAAGATGTTTGTAAATTTTAAGAAAAACCAAAGCATGAATGCTATCCGCTTACAAAACCAAGATTTCTATGATGATTTAATAGTCCAAAAATAAATTTGTGACAAAATACAAGAATGATCCACAATGAGGCAGTAGCTGTTGAGTAATCAGTATGCAAAATATCCAATTTTCTGGGACAGGACAACACAGGGATGAAGGGACAGATTTTAGGGATGGCAATAAAATCTCGAATTTGAAGAGGGTGTTGGCAGAGTTACTAAATAATATAAGAACTCGTATTTGAAGTTTTGAAAAGCTAATAAATCAAAAATGCCAAAAAATATCATAGACAAATCAAAAGAAGCTGAAATTTTTAAAAGTGCAATAACAATTTATTGATTCCATAATCCATCCGATAGATTGATAATCATAGACATAATATAAAGCATAATTTGTACTTAGAGATGACAAAGAAAGAAATGTTAAATCATGCATAATGCATAGGTATACTGTGTAGGAAAATCTTATGTCAAAATAGTAGAATGCTAATGAGGTAAAGAATGTTGAAGAAGTGAAGTGATGCTAATGAAGTTGAGCTACTAATGCTGACGAAATTGAACTGCTATTGCTCAAGTCTTAGTTGCTGTTGAAATTATCATAGTTGCTGATGAAGTCCTATGCTATTTAAGACATTTTGGGCACAGCTAAATATAGCAGATTCTATTTTAGTTTTTAGCATTACTTTCCAGCAGTCCAAGACTATGTTTAGGAAATGAAATTTAGGAGATTTTAATCTTAGGTTTGGAATGCAATTTTTATGGGTCTATGTTTATGTTTTTTATTTCTTGATAAGTAGTTATTTTAGATGAAAGTCGGTCTTATTTTTAGGATAAGTTTTTTATTGTTTTGGAAGCTATTTTTAAGTGGTGCAATCTGCTATTTAGGATCACCCAACTTTTTAGCTTTGTTTTTATGTGATTTTTGGGTTTCAAACTCTATATTGAATCACCCGAATTTTAGTTTTTAATGTGTAATTCAAACAACAAAATGTTGACAAAGTCAAACTACTCATGCTAATGAAGTTGAATTGCTACTGCTGAAGTCTTAGTTGCTGCTAAATTTATCCTAGTTACTAATGAACATAACAGATAGTTGCTAATGAAGTGTTATGCTACTGAAGATGTTTTGAGCGTAGCTAAAATAGTAGATATTATTTTCGTTTTAGGCATTACTTTCCAACAGTCCAAGATTATGTTTAGGAAACTAAATTCTAGAGATTTGAATCCCAGATTTGAAGCATAATTTTTAGGAGTCTATGTTTAGGTTTTTTATTTATTAGCGAGTTGTTATTTTGGATGAAAGTTAGGCATAATTTTTTAAGGATAAGTTTCTTATTGTTTTGTAAGCTATTTTTAGTGTCATCTGCTTTTTAGCCTTGTTTTTTCTGCTATTTTTGGGGCCCCAAACTTCATATTAAATCACCCCAATTTCAATTCACAATGTGTAATTACTAATTTAGAATGAGATACAAAATTTTGTAGTAAGAGAAATCATTCAAGGAAGTGATTCAAATTTGTAAGCAGTGATTGTTTCAATTTGTAATGAAATTTAGTTTGTAATAAGCTGTTACTGTGTTACCGGATCCTTTGGGCGCCTAGCTGGATCTGGGTACCGGTTCAGTTCGCATGCAAGTCCTGACAGGGGGCAGTAAAACACCGCCCAATTCGTCTAGGGAAAACCTAGGATGAACCCAAGAAAACCCATAGAGAACCCGTCCTTTCAACTGTGGACATGGGAGTTTTTTTTGCATTTTATTTTTATTTTTTTTGGAGCTGATTTGACTGGGCGCCCTCCTCAACCCTAAAAGTGACTAGCAAAATACATAAAACAACAAAACAAGTCCATTTTATTTCATTTCTTTTGCAAACAGAAAATATCATTCCAAGAGGTTGAACATTCTTTTTTGCTTGTTGGTCAACAAAGAAAGTTGAAGATTGATCTTTGAAGGTTCTACAATGATTGCATTGTCATTCCTACACATTTACAAATGTTCATTGACTGCCAAGACGATCATAGAAGGAATTTTTTGCAAAGAGGTAAGTTTTTATAAAAAAAAATCCTCCATTTTCTTTTACAAAGATGAAACAAATTATTTGTTTTATTTATCTATATTTTTTGCATTCTTCTAGGAATGTATCAAAGATTCAAAAGAGCTAGATTTTGTATATCTATTTTTTGTGTTCAATTTTTTGTTTTAGTTTTAAAAATGCTGTTTACAAAATTTGCTGCCATAGGAATCACAATGGCAACTAGTTCTAGCTCCATGGCTCAAGTTAAATTCAAAACAGATTTGAATTCTCCTCTATAGAAATATGTTCAAATGATACAAGTTCTAGGTGGTGGGGTTACATTTGGATTTGCAATGAGTGTGATGTTAGATATTCTCTAGTTCATATAGTCGGGTGAAAGCACATTTGTATGGAATAACTGGGCAAGGCATCAAACCTTGCCCTGGAAATGATGGTGTAGTTGTGCCATCAGAGATAGTGATAGGATATACTATGGAGCAAGAACAAGCAGATGAACATGCAAGCCATAAATAAAATCACCCCTTAATGAAAAAAGATCAAAGGGAATGCACCCCCATCTAATCCCAATGTTGTAGTAGAAAACCATCCATTTTTTGCCACTCCTCATCTTCAAAGTGAACAACCCATTACAAACAAAAAACCAAAGGGACCTTTAGAAAAGGCATTTCAAAATGAGGGTCGAGACATTGTTGGAATGTAGCAAGATGTATTTATGCAAATGGATTGGCTTTTAATGTTATTCGCTCTCCATATTGGAAAGAGATGTTGAAAAAAGTTAATGAAGCTCCAAAAGGGTACAAGGGCCTAGGTTATGAGAAGGTGTGTGGCACCTTATTGGAAAAAGAGGTCAAGAATGTTGAAGATTCATTGCAGCCCAAAAGGGATTCATCGGTTGAAACAAGTGTGTCCATTGTTTTGGATGGGTGGAAAGATGCAAAAAATCAACCCTTGATCAATGTCATAGTGGTGTCCCCTAAAGGGGCAATTTTTTTGAGAGTTGTGGATTGTGAGGGGCAAGTGAAAGATGGCCAATTTATTATTGATATTCTCATTGCACCCATTAAGGAAGTGAGACCCCGTAACGTTGTTCAATTCATAACGGACAATGCAAAGAATTGTAGAGTTTTTGGTTTGTTGGTTGAGGAACGATATTCACATATCTTTTGGACACATTGTGCGGTCCACACTCTCAATCTTATTTTAAAAAGATTGAGAATAAAATTGATTGATCAAGGAATTGTATGCAAAGGTTAAGTACATCCAAATGTTTATCACCGACCACCACATGTCTCAAGGAATTTTCAGATCATTTTCAAAATTGGAGCTATTGAAGGTAAGTGAAGTAGCATAAAATTTTACATTTCCATAGTTTGATTGTGTATTCTAACTCTCCTTTTAAATTTTAATGATTTTATTTTTCTTTTTAATAGGTTGCAGAGACCTATTTCACCTCTAATACAATCATCTTGAGATGACTTGTGAAAGTTAGAGAGGCACTTTCTAGCATGGTGATTAGCCAAAATTGGTCTATATGGCAAAAAAGCAACTCTAGCAGGGCAACAAAAATTAAGCAAATGAAATTAGATGACTCATGGTGGGATCGTGTGGAGTATCTCCCTAGTTTCACCAAGCCCATTTTGAGCATGATTCGCTATATTGACATGGACAAGCCTTGCATTGGAGATATATGATGGCATCGACTGGATGATTGAGAAGATGAAGAGCATCATAAATGCGAAAGAGCAAGACCTTGAAGAAACTTTCTTCAAACAAGTGCATGCAATTGTTGAAGAAAGATGGAACAAAATGACCGCTCCATTACATGTTCTTGTCTTCACATTGACTCCAAAATACTACAACGTTGAGATTCTTTCTATGCAGGAAGGCTTCCCCCATATAGAGATTTTGAAGTGGTTGAAGGGTATAAGGCAGCATTCCGTAGACTGTTCTCTAAAACTGAATTGCAAGATATAGTCACAAGTGAGTTAATTTATTTTGTGCACTAAAATGGTCAAAGTGTTGAGGCTCTTTGTGATAGGTTTAAGAAGGATGTGTTGGCAATTTTGTCATTGATGTCAAAGGCATGGATAGCATTTTATCAAGGAAAGAAATCGTATGAAGGACAAGGCCAAAGGCTACTAATTGTTGTTCAAATTCAAGGCATCTGAAAACATGTTTATGATCCCTAAGTGATGGCCAGCCTTCCTCCACCTTGGTGCTCATTACCAAATCGCACATCTTTGATCTTTGCAAGATAAAAAATTAAATTAATGTTTCAATATTGGCCAATCTTACTTTGGTGCCCAATACAATATCAAATAAAATTTAATTTTATACTTCCTCGTGTGGCCAACCCCCCTTGGGTGAAGTGCTTGATAAGGTATAAATATAAGTTGATTTGGGAGAAAGGAAAGCAAGTTTCAAAATGCAAAATCATTCCTATTTAGAGAAAAAATTTAGGAGAAGAAGAGTAGATTTGTGAAGAAAAGGAGCAGAATTTTGAAGAAAAAATTTGGAGCAGATTTGCAAAGAAGAGGAACAGATTTTTGAAGAAGATATTTGGAGTAGATTTGCAAAGAAAAGGAACAGATTTGCAAAGAAAATATTTGGAGCAGATTTGCAAAAAAAGAGGAGCAGATTTTTGAAGAGGATTTGCAAGGAAGAGGAGTGGATTTTTGAAGAAGACATTTGGAGCAGATTGGAAATGAAGAGGAGCAGATTTTTGAAGAAGATATTTTCAAGAAGGCGAACATTTTTTTCTTTGGAGGTTGGTGCCTCCTAATTGAAGAGAATGATCTTGCTAAGTTGGTGCTTAGTAGTGGGGATTGATGGTGGGTTGGTGCCTACAAAATTTGTGAGAGAATTTTATTTTATTTGAGGCTGGATTTGGACAGTAGATCCAAGCAGTCTTTTTTGCGTGGTTTTCTCCTGAAAGGGTTTCCACATAAATCTTGTGTCTCTTAGTTGGTAGATCTTGTGTGATTGCTATTTTCATGGTTGTTGGTTTTTAAAAGTAAAAATTTATCTTATACTAATTCACCCCCCCTCTTAGTATAATTGTGTGTGCTCAACAGGATGCTCATAGTTGGTGGTACTTCCAAGGCCAATTCTTCAAACACCTACAACCCCTTGCAATCAAATTTTTATCACAAGTTTAATTATTTTTTATTTTTTAGTCCTTAAAGTTTCAACTTTCATTTCATTTATAGTTTTTTTTTTTTTTTAAATTTTATTTTTATAATGTGTAACTTTAATTGTTTACTTTGTCTTCATAGGTTGCTAGTTCATCTACATCTAAAAGGATTTGGAGCACATATTCTTTCATCCACTCAATAAAGCACAATAGACTGCACTGGAAAGAGTAGAGAACTTAATATTTGTGCATTCCAACTTGTGTCTCCTTTCACACAAACAATATGACTACAAGGAAGGGGACATGAAGTTGTGAGATATAGAGCCAGAGCATCCTCACTTGGATGCTTCCACTTCCCAACATATTGCATATGAGGATTTCAAAAGCTAGCACACTTTTAGTGCAAGTGGCATTGGCAATGCCACAAGCACTGCTTGTGGTTCATCTACTGTTCCTACATCATCTAGTGTCAGTGATGATGATGATATTGATGATTTCGAAAATCCATTTGATGATTAAAAGTGTTGAACTTGATATTATTATTTTAATATTGAACTTGAAGTTTGAATGATGAATATTTATCATGCATGTTTTAAATGGCACTCAAGTTTATGGTGGTTTTGTTGTTTATAAATTTATATGATGCTATGTGATATATATATATATATATATGATTTTTACATTTTTTTGTACAGACTAACCCAAAATGAACCCAACCCCCAAAAAAAATTAGCCAAATCCACGAACCCGAACTAAGACCAGTACCAGAACTGGGAACATAGACTTGTTATGTAAGTGACTCAAAGGAAGTTGATTCAAAGTATAAAAAAAATCAATGTGTGATTCCAGAGTAGCCCTTGTTCCATACATAATTCCCTAACATATTGTGAACCAAGCTCAAAATTAGAGTCATCACCTAATTGATATCTAGAAAATTGTTCCTCTTCCTCTTCCTCTCTTTTCCTATATTGCTATTTTTCCCTTTTCCTCCTCTTTTAGGGTTTAATTTCTTCAATAATTTTTTTTTTTGTTTTTGCTGTTTTTTTATGCTTTTGATGTGGGGTATGCACTTAAGTCCTTGAGACAACCATGGGATGTAAGGACATCCAAGGGATGTTAGGGAATCCCCAAAAAGACCAAAACAAGAAGGGCATCCCCTCCAAGTCCCCAAGCCCATGGGATGTCCAAGACATTACCCAAACCCACAACCTTATATATATATATAGAACTACAAGGACATGTCCCTGTAGAACACTACAAAAAATATGACCTCCTCAGCCACTTGACAAAACTTATTCAATTCCTATCCATAATAAGATATTTAGTATATGATATAAGATACTTAACTCCAAAATATGCCTTTTAAAACATTTAAATCTGTTAAGGATATGTTTTCCATAGGTCGATGTTTTCCTGGTCCCAATCAGGCATGTGAGATATTATGGGAATTATATATTCCAATACATGATTTTGTCAAATGATCGGTGTTCCCAAGCCACATAGAAGCACAATGAGCTCCCTCGACAACAAGATGTTCTACCTTATCCCATAGAAGTTTAGAACCTTATTTTTCTTTGAAACAATAGTCCTACTTGCACATCTGTCTTTCTGCAATATTATAAGCTATTAGTGTAGGATCTGCATAGCAAATGGTGATAGGTATGCATTAAAAATCCTATTTTGAAGAAACGTGGATACATAGAAATTCAATTAACCATGCCATAGAGCAACTAACACTTTTTATACTTTCTGCGGTTCTGAATTCATTCATTTTTTAAAAATTGAAGGCTTTGTTCATGTGCCATCCATTGTTTTATTCATGGCAATGACTCTTAACATGTGGTTTAACTGATTTAAAGCATTTTCATGAGAACTTCATAATGTTGCAGCATAAATTGCACCCAAATTTTTAGGCCGTCTTCAGGGACTTTTCACTAAAATCTAGATTAAAAAATTCAATTTTGTATGCTGATTTCTAAAGTTTTGAGATTAAGTATCGAAACTCATACCCATTTTCTTCAGTTTCAAACATGTCAGATTCGTGTGAATTGTGAGAATGTTCCCTTTCCAATAATGAATGACCAACTCTAGTGACTCTACCATTCATAATCAGATTTTTCAGTTTGGTGGATACACTGAAAGAAATAGTTGTTACTCAAGTTTCTTCAATAACTCCACCAAGGAAGGTCAGCATGATAGGAAAAGCTCAAAGAAGATTCATCACTTAAAATATTTATGATTAAATTTAAGTCTCAACCTTTTAATGTATCTTCTGTATTTATATTTTTGTGGTTATCAATGTTGTTTATTTAATGTATTCTTTTTTAGCTTATGCATTCATTGTCAATATTTTCCTATGTAGTACAAATTGGGATATATTATCTATCCCCAGTACTTCTCAGTGATGAACTAAATAAACATATAAATAAAGAGAACTGGCAGACAGACAGAGATAGATATTAGATTTCCCCATCTCTTTATTATTTACCCAATACCTTATCATATGCAAATAAGAACATTCCTACAATACAACGTAAAGTAGAATTGAATAAGTGAAGATTACCATGGGATAGCCACGATCAACTTTAGCTTCAAAAAATGAATCATGTGATTCGGCCACATGTATATTCAACAAACGAGTTGTTGGAAAAACCCTAGAGCATACAGAGCATGTTGCAGTATGCCGAGCAAAATAGTGATCTTCAAATTCCACCATGGAACTCAGTTGTGCACCACAACCAATGATTGGGCAAGGTAAATCCCTACATAAGTGCATGTCAGTTCCTTGAGATTCAACATTATTCCAACTGCTTAACTTGATAAAAGTATTAGATGGACCTATAGAGCTACTGAACAAAAGAATAATTGAAAAATGCATTGGCTTGATTTTTACATTTACCTTGAAACAAAATTTAATTGCTTAAAATCTAAGGACACCACTTTCCATCACATCCATTGAGCTAAAGTACCATATTATTCCCCAAACTTTAGCACCAACGATTTAGTGTTGGTAGGCATTATAAAATTTTGATAAATTATGTGCCATAAACCATATAAAAATTGAAATTTGTAACATTATTCAATTATATACCAATTACTCAATCACTTGGGAGGAAATGTCTCCTTTCCCATGCCTTGGGTCATATCACTAATTGTGTGCAACTGCAAATATTGCAGAAAGTTAAAAGGAAAAAGAAATGTTCTTGATACTTGAACTGCCTTCTATCTTAACATAACCATAACAAACTCACATTGGCCAAGTTGTTGAAACCAAATGGGTATCTAAATAAGACAAATCTTTTAGCTTCTACCTATCCTAAGCGAGCACGTGTATGACCTATGTTTACACCATATGCCATGATACCCCTGTCAAAAAGTAAACCGCCAAATTCAGAGTCTAACATATAATGTGGATGTTAATGATAGCTAGTGTTTGAGGAAAATGAACTACCTTTCACAACATTGTTTTGTTTGAGATACTTGAAGTTAAGGGACCCTAGACCCAAAAAAAATGGTGAGGTGTGAATGCCCAGCTGGTATTTACTCGCCACACTAGGGAAAAATAAATTGATAAAAAATAATGCAATTGTCAAGGAAACTGGAAATTCATTTTCATATATCAAGGGCTTCATCAATGTGCAAAACTCTAATCTCTTGCATAAAAACAAGTAAACCCATGGAAGTTGGGCCCTCTATTTTGTTCACAACCAGATAGCCATGAGATTCCATCAGTTAATTGACACAAAAGAAGACGGTTAAAAAGAGAATAACCTCTCGCTCAATCTTCCTCTACCTAGTTTTCCCCTTTCCTAACCCCCTCCCTCTCTGAACCACATCCCCTTCCAAAACAAAAAGAAACCAAAGCATGGATTAATTATCCTCATTCCTACTTCAGACTCACAAAATAGTCATGGCATGAAACCTGCAGTCATACCATGTGTACTCCCAAGCAAAGGAAAAGAGAAAAGATTAGACAATTTTCTTTTGTAGTCAAGCTCCTACAAACTCACAGCATAAAGCCAAAGACATAGCCTGAAAGAGAGACTGAGATGGAGCGCACAAACAAGGCCCTGAAAACCAAATGGGAATCTAAATGAGACAAATCTTTTAGTTTCTACCTATCCTAAGTGAGCATGTGTATGATCGTATATGTTTACACTATACGCCATGATACCCCTATCAGAAACTAAACCTCCAAGTTGGAATCTAACTTATAATGTAGATTTTAATAATAAGATACAGTTTGACATAGATGGTGCTCAGGTGGTATTTTTACTCACCACACTGGGGAGAAATATCTTGACGAAAAATAATCTGAACATCAAGGAAACTGGAAAATAATTTTCATATATCAAGGGCTTCATCAATGTGCAAAACTCTAAGCTCTCATATAAAAACTTGTAAACCCATGGAAGTCATACCCTCCATGAGATTCCATCAGTTAACAGACACAAAAGAAAACAGTTACAAAGAGAGAAATATCTTGCTCAATCCTTCTCTACTTCTCCACTTTCCTCACCCCCACCCTCTCTGAACTACATTTTCTTCCAGGACAAAAAGAAACCAAAGCACGGATAAAAAATCCCAATTCCTATTTCAAATTCACAAAATGGTCATGGCATGATACATGCAGCCATAACATGTTTATCCCAAAGCAAAGGAAAAAAGAGGAAAAGAGAAAAGATTAGGCCATCTCCTTTTGCACTCAAGCTCCTACAGAAAAAAGCTAAAGACTGAGTGTGAAAGAGAGACTGCAAGGAGCACACAAACAAGGGTTGAAAACCACCACAAGTCTCAGAATAGAGGAAAATATACCTTCATCTGACACAAAATATTCTCAAATTCTTCAAAAGGCGACCAGAGACAGCCCAGTCTTTCCCATCTCATTCAACACGAAATCATGTATCCATCCCAGGGCACCAAAAAACTTCCAAAGTTGGGTTGAAATTGCTAACTCAAAAACCACTTCACCTAAACTACATAATTTGACACAGGCAAACAGCCATGCACAGATGTCAGAATAAAATAGGAAAAAAATGGCACCAGCCAATGAATTCAAAAATTGAAAAAGCAGGTTGGCTCCAAGTTTCCACCACCTCTGTCAAGGTGACGGAGTAATAGGATTTAAATAAAAGTTAAAATTAGGAACAGGAAAAGGAAAAATTGCTTTAGGAATCAACCTGGGCATAACATCATAGATATGGAGGCATGTGAAGTACTTTATGACATATATCAAATATGGGCCATGACATCTTAGGATTATGCAAATAGATCATCTCCTTTGTTCCATAATAATTCAACAATCCTAATCAAAGGACAAATTTTGTTGACTAAGACCACATGTTAATCCTACAGAATTTGTCTTAAAATTTTCATTTCAATGGGAAGAAGAATCTAGCCAATTCTTAGCCAGGATGCCTATGTGGTCACCTATTAAGGGCCCAAACCCAATCTGTCCATAGTTCTTAGAGGAAGGTGCTGTCTCACCAAAATCCTTGTTATGCGGATCTTACCATGTAATATACAAGGTGTAGGCATCCCTAACATGCTGCTCAAAGACTGTTAAAAATAACAAGATTAATTTAACTTTGAAGCAAGACAACAAAATTCAACAAACTCAGAAGGATCAAATGCACAGGAATCCACAGGAATCTAGGGCACTAAACACATCTTTTTTAATTTTATTTTATTATACTAATGTTGGTCAGAAGCTCATCCTCATGATACTAATGTAGTTGAGTCACCCAAATGAAGAAATAAAAAAGAGTTTGCATGACTTTAACAGTACAACAACAGATGTTTTAATGGCCCTTCTTAAAGACTACCGATATCATATGGAAATATGTTTAAGAATTGTTTCCTTGAGGCTTGAACAAATCAAAGAAAAGGAAGAGTAAATATTGAATGAGTATTAGACAGATGATCATTTCCAGCCAAGAAGTCTCAGCAAACACACAAATCGATGCCCATGCTAGCAACTACAAACAGACTTTAACAGTACAACAACAGATGTTTTAATGGCCCTTCTTAAAGACTACCGATATCATATGGAAATATGTTTAAGAATTGTTTCCTTGAACAAATCAAAGAAAAGGAAGAGTAAATATTGAATGAGTATTAGACAGATGATCATTTCCAATTTTCCAGCCAAGGGGTCTCAGCAAACACACAAATCGATGCCCATGCTAGCAACTACATACATTATGATCATTTACTTGTCACATTGGACATCTCAAAAGCAACTTTTGCATGCAAAGCTCAATTCAAATTTGAAAGCATGTGGCTTACTCATCTTGATTTTTCCACAGAGGTAGCCCAATGGTGATTAAAAGCCTGTGACGTTATAGGATCAGCCACATACAAACTTGTGAAAAAAATTATATCACCTATAAATCCAGACACAATGTTGGAACTTGGAATAGAAACAAATTTCGTACAAAATAAGTCACTCTGGGTTGCTTAGCTGCAAAACATAGTAGGAACCCACTAACACAATGGCTGCCTAAGAACAGCAGTTAATAAGTTAACTGGCAATAACACGATAGAGGAAGGAGTACAGTTGGAACCAAAGGTCAAAAATTTTCAACTTTGTTCTTAATTGGCAATATATAAACTTCCCCCAATCAATCAAGTTGGGAAATAATCAAATGAAGAGAATGCTTAACATGCCACAGCTCTTGCCCAACATAAAGTTCTAAAAATCTCCCAGGGAAGTTACAAATCAAAAGGAAAATTGGCGAATTAAAGGAAGTAGTCTTTGCCTTTAACAGAGATTTATCCCCAGAGCCAGAGGGTGTTTCGCTATGTTTATCAGCACTTTAAATATCATTAAAAAAATCAGAAAATTAGATCTATAGAAAATGGTGGACCATGGAAGAATTGAGTAGAAATAAATAGATGTTAACACAAAATAAAATCAACATGCTAGCTTCAATCAAAAAGGTCACAAGAAGAAGAGTTAATGGATCTGCATAGACCAATTGCCCTTTGCAACATTGTCTATAAGATCATCTCAATAGTTATTTCCTGAAGGCTAAAATATCTCCTCTCGCATCTTGTTTCTAAAATAAAATCAGCTTTTGTCCCAGGGAGAAATTCCATACAACAGCATGACAGTCCAAGAACTCTATTCAGCCAAATTTCAACATACGCCAAGCAATGTGAGAAAACTAGATATCTTCCAAGCCTTTGACAGGTGTAATTGGACTTTTTAAACTCAAAACTCTGAAGGTTTTAGGATTTTGAAATCAGGGTCTCTGTTGGATTAGAAGTTGTATTACAACTCCCACCTTCCCTATTTTAATCAACAAACACAATGGTAAGTAGTTCAAACCATTCTGAAGACTATGGCAAGGAGATCCTTTATGTCCTTATATATTTATTTTGATGGAGAATCTCCTCCACTTCTTAAAAGGTTCTCAAGAGCAGGGAAAAACTCATGGACTTCATGCAGTGGAAGGCGGGTGTAGATGACATTACTGTGTTCTCAATTTTTATGATAAAAGAAATAGATCAGCTTAAGCTCATCCTACAAACATATCAGCTTAAGTAATACATGTTTTATCTTCTCACATGAGTTATACACCTTCTAAGCTTGGTCGAATGAGAAACAATAGCAATTCAAAGAAAATTTATATGGCAAAGAATAAAGGAAGCATTCAAATATATGTTTGATGTTTGGCATTCACCCACCAAACACAAAATGAAACACTTAAAAATTAAAATCTGCAGAATAGCATGGAGACTAGCAAATTGGCAGGTCAACTTGGGCAGTAATCACTTTCTACCAAGCCAATGAAGGCCCTGTATTTACCAACAGGAAGCCTATCATCTCATGCAAAATAAAGCACACCAATTCTGGAGCACCATTGGTTCATCAAGGCAGTACTCGGTAGCTTGGTAGCAGGTACTGAGCAAGACTTTAGTAATGCAGCTGGAATGGGAAATCTCCAATCCCTACACCAAAACCTAGATGAACTAGAAAATGCAATGCAAAGGGGCAATCATCATATAGTGAAAAATTATCTACAAACCACAAAAGAGGGAGAGAGAAAATGGAACATTGAACTCCTTGAACGCTACTGCTCTGAATACCCCACAAATTATAATCAAGTGTTTGACAAGTTGGCTAGGCAGTAGATATTATTCACCAGCAAGGACAAAGTAACGTGAAATTCTATACATTCAGGAGAATGAAAGGCAGCCTTGGCTTATTCCCTTTACAATATGGGCACCACTCCAAAAAGAATGGAAAATGCTTTGGTTCCTCCATGCATGGTCTAACTTCAAGTGCTTCCCATGGCTGGCACTAACATCTGATTTGATACCAAAAAAGACTAACCATTTGTCCCAACTGCCAGAAGGACATTGGAACAATTGTCCATTTGTTTCTGCAAGGCTCTTATTCTACTATCATATGAAATGCACTAGCAGGAAAATTAATTTGTGGTTCCTACAAAGAGTCAATTATTGATAGAAAGCAGACATAAAGGTAATAAAAAAAATATGCCAAGTAACTCCCAGCATACTTATGAGAGCATCTGGAAAGAACACAATCAAATAATTTTTTAAAACACATGCAGGGATGTTTACAACTCCAATCCATACCATTGCTAGCCACATAAAAAATACAATATCGGTGTATTCTAAAACACAAACAGGCAGCTATGTATCTACATGTATGATGGGTCTCCATATTACCAACCAGTAGAAACTACCAGTTATTATATAAATTTTATTAATTTAGAGTGAACAATAAGGAAAGTTAGAATCCACCACTTGAAGACTGGATTAAGATGAGCTTTGAATGTGTAGCTAATAGGTGGAACTCTGTGATTACCTTCAGACTGGATTAAGATGAGCTTTGACCGTGTAGCCAATAGGTAGAATTCTGTGATTACCTTCAGGCAAACACTTGATATCATATCAACAATATGTTGACCAGCAAACCAACAACATCACAGAAAACCTAGCATTTATATAAAGACTGTAGATAGCACTCTTAAAGGGCATAACACATATTCAAGTGGAGAGGGATTCTCCAATGTCATTAAATTGGTTAGAGTGAAAGTAGAACTTAGCATAGCCTCCATACCAGCTGGAAAATGGAGCATATATTCACCATATTCAAGAGTTGTTGGGGTATTTTTTAAAGCTATCAAATCCAACACAAACGAAGAGAATTCAAATCCCTCCCCAAGCAAATTTAAACCATGACCACCAAAAGAATTTGCATGTCTCACAACAATGTTAATGCATAACCAGCAAATGGCAATGCCATGGTCTTATGTTTAACATACCATGGTCATATTGGAGATGCTTTTGTCATTTTTTAACAGCCATGGGGACCCAATATTGTCTACCATGCTGCATAACTCTGTTGAACTGTTGTACCAATCCCCATTTACTAGCATTGGTAAAGTCTCAAGATACCACCAATACTTGACTTCCCATTTTAATTTTGTTTTCTCTTCAATGATACCCATCTATATAAAATTTAGTCCATAGTTGGATTATATTTTACCCTTAATTTTTCAATACATAATCATAAAATTTCTTGCAAAAATTAAAATTGGATAGCTTTCACTCATAACATCAATTAAATCAATTGCCATAGCTATTTATATGCTTAATATCATAGTCAATGTAAAATGAAGTTTTGTTGTGTTTGACAGATAAAGGAACTTTAGAAGGACTTCCTACTATAACGTCAAAAATAAAAAACTAGTTATAGATTAAGTATAGTCACGACCAGTACAAATAATCATTGTGTAATGTCCCCTTTTCCTAGGTAGTGGTCAGATGTAGTGATTAGTCTACGAATTGGTCCTTGTAGGTTAACAGGGCGTTCAAGGGACCCTTTTGTGGGTAATCTTTGGCTCTTCAGCAGACCCTTTGGTGCTTATTTCAATATTCTTCAACTCAGTGTTCCAATTTATTTGTGGTGCGCCTTTCAGAGGCCATTCAGGACCATTTGATGCACACTTACTATTTTTAGTAAGTCACTCGGATGTGTTGCTCATACTTACTATTTATAGTAAGTCATTGGTTTGGTCAGCTGGCAGTGTTTCTATATTTGGCATGGTGGCATAATTATATCCTAGAGTTATATTAGTTAATATTGGTCCTATGCATTTAATATTAATAACATCAAGTAATAAAGTTAAATTAAATTATTTAACTTTATGCATTATTAAAATATTTTAAAAAGGGATTTTATTATAAAGGGGATATAAGTGATTTTAAAGTATATTTTATAATATAAATTAAAGTGTCATTTTTAAAGGGGAGATATAAATGACTTTTGAAGTATACTTTATATTATTAAGTTGTGCACCAAAATTAAAAGTAAATTGAATGAAATCAAAGTTAAATGTGAATTTGAGGTGAAGTTGAGAATTATAAAAGGGCATTTGAAGTTCATTTTATTCATAGATGATCATTATTCTTGTTTTGAAGAAATTTGGTGAAGAGCTTCAGCAAGGGTTTGCTGGTAGTGAAAATCTCAACCTTTTTGAGGATGAAATCCCTCGGGAAGAATAGCTCAGTACAAGAGTGAGAGATCTCCCAAGCCAGCTTGCAGACAATTCCATTAAGAGATTATGCTTGTGCTTCATTGAATCTACAAGAGTTTCATATTTAAGGGTTTGAAGAAATAATTAGGAACACTGAGATTTGTTCATCATTGCCAGGTAGGGATTGGTGTTTATTCATCAGCAGTTGAATTGAATGATAGAGGTGATTCATATTAGCAGCAGGAAACATTTATACACCCCATTTTTGGGATCGAATGAGATTGGGGTTTCTTTCCTTGAGGGCATCATTTATATCAGTTGATTTATATTGAATAAACCATGTTGTTGGACAAATGGTATGAAGTGTTGATATTGATATGAGGAACTGTTATTGTTGTGTGTATATTAAGCCATTCTAACCTAGGCATATGATTGAAAGGTCACTGTTGCATATACTGGAGCTGGCACATACAGTAAACTCCATATCAGGTTTGGGCGTGAGACTTACTTGCTATAGAGACTGCCATTGTTGCTGCTGTAGGTATAAGGAGCATTGCTGAGTTTGAAAGACAACCTGGGCGAGATTTTGTGCAACAGACAGTCACACATCAGCTGCCAACCATTCATTTTCACGGGGTCTTGTTTGCTGGGTGTAGCACCATACCTGGAAGCACTACACATTGGAGTAAACTTGTCATCCGGGTATTTGTTTCTGAGCATTATATCTGATATATAAATATTTCTGAATTGTGTTTTCTGTCATATCATAATTCTGGAATGTGATGTTAAAGGCTCTATTCCATGCTCAAATGTAATATATGGTGCACAAGTCCGAAACAATATAAAGAATGTTGTTGTCTCTTTATTGAGCTTGCAATTTGTGATTTGTCCCCTTCAAAACTATCAAACATAATTAGTTTGGTTTGCATGCAAATTGTTTGACAAAATGTCCCATGTGAAAAACTGAAAATTAATCAAGCAAATTCGCAAAGCCAAAACTCAAATCGGGGTGGGACATTACACATTGTTAGTAAGGTGTGTTGAATACCTTGCATAATAATAATTAAATATTATTTTAAATTGGCCCCTCATGTGAAATGGGGCACCACATTGGAAAGGAATCTTGAGATTTCCCTTGTAATAATAATCTTGCCACATGGAAAAACAACTATGACATTGTAAGGTGTGTAAAAGCATCTATGAAGTATAAGAGGTGTAAGAGCACCTATGACACATTAAAGGTGTCACATTGTAAGAGCACTTATGATAGGAGATATAAAGTGCACTGAAAGAAGGCACCTTTGACCAGCTAAATATAGTCAGTGTAAAGATTATTGTAAGGTGGGATAGAATGCATGGGTGGGGCTCATGGTCTTGCAAGTTTGATTCCACATTTTTAGGGGCATCTAATCTCCAAATGGAGCATTGGAATTGATGAGCCCATTTGCATGCCTTGGGGGGCACTTGGGTTTGATCAGAGGAGTTTGACTAAGGTTTTGGGACCCACGGTTTGGTTAATTCATTCAGGTGGTTTCTTGTATGCATTTTACCTATAAATACAAGCACCTGGGGTTTGTACTGGTTAGCAGGCCAGAGCTGCATTGTTTGGCTGAAACAAGTTGAAGCACAGATTGAAGAAACAGGTTGATGGAGGGTGCATGTTGTTGGATTAGCACAGGATTGAAGATATGTATCAATACAACGAAATCTCTTTATATTGTAAACAGTAAGTATTTTGTTAATATTGAGAGTGGTGCTATGTTTCTTGCTGGACCTTTTACTGAAGGATTTCCCACAGTATATCTTGTGTTATCTTTGTGTATGCCATTGTTAATTTCTGTTGCATAATGAATTCCATCAGCATAACTCTTCTCATAAAGATTATTAGATTTTTATCATTTCCTTTCAATCATGACACTATCTTTACACAAACAAAAAAATTGAAATAGATATCAAAATGATCTTTCACAATCTAATAATAGATTTTTCATCATCTCTCATACAAGTATATACCCTGAAAACCACAGCTGATACATTGAAACATTTATATCTGTGGACACGAAACTTTCATGGCTGAAAATCAACAATGTTAAAGTAATGCAAAATCTAAATCATAATACCTGATCTCAGATTATTGAAATCATTATAAGATCCAAATTCTTTATCATGAATATAGGAAAGAATGAAAGGCAGCAGATACATAGTTGTCAACAACTCACCAGAACTCTTCGTTTTGCAAGCTATCAAGTTGTGCTTTCTCATCTTCAGAACTTAAATCCAATGTAACCTAAAGAAAAAAGAGCATAACTCCATTTCATTTTTTCTATTCTCACTTATGGCAACGAAATTTGTAACATATCTTTCCTATTAAAAATCAAGAACATGTGATCCCCACCAAAAATGAATACAATGCTCACACAAAGATATATATTATTAAATATCAGACAAAAATGAATATAATGCCCATACAAAGGTGTTTAACTTTTGAATGACAATTTAATCCCTAACAAAGAGTATTGGGTGATTCACATAATCAGCATTATGAGAAACTTCAAGCTTCCTCAATCGACAATGTTTAATGAAGAATGTTTTGCAAGTAAACTGCAAAGAAAATATATTAGATCGGTCAAGATGGATGATAAGATTATAGATTGAAGCTCCTTATATAACTAATGTCAAGTACATAATGAGATGGGGCTCCACTACAAGCACACTAATTCACGATGCATGTAATTAATGAATATCAAATAATTGATAATAGCCTATCAAACACTAACTATTTTCATTAACTCTCATAAGCTTGTGGATGACGGGCTTCCATGAGCCCCTAGTTCACATCCTTTGTCCCTGTTTATGTTATTACAATGCTTCTCAATCTCTTTAGTTCTCTTGGTTTTCATGAAGTGATCATTTTTTACCAAAAAAATTTCCTGAGTTGAGCTCTTTATGTGACCTTGATGAATTTCTACACAATCTTCTATTTTTATTTGTTGAAAAGCTCCCCTTTATTTTACCCATGTAAAGATAGCCACAACAGCAATCAATGCAATAAACCCCACCGCCTAACCTCAGATCAGGTGTGTTTTGTCAATTATGAACATACCAATTAATATTATTTTCTGGTATGAAGATGAATTTTATATTATGCTTTCTCAAAATCTTGTCAATTTTATTTCACGCCCCTCATTGTAAGGCAAAAGTGCTTTAGAAAGATCTTGCATTTCACCCACGAGCTTCTCAGCATTTATTTCTTCTTTTCCAATCTTTTGAATACAATAGAGATTTATTCTGCACTATATCTATTTTTCAGAAAACCCGTCAAATATAGTCTCTTTCTCTATGTGGTCCTCATCTATAACCCTAAAACTTAAAAGCATTGCTTGTGATCTTTTTATAATGCTTATCTTCCAAGAAGGATGGAGGTGAAAGAAGCTCAAACATATAGATCTCAAATATATAGATCTGTATAAGTGTTTCCTTTGTATATTTCCAAATTGATGGGCATAGAAGAACATTGAGGAAATATCAAAAAAAATTATGGATTCAAGAAAGCATAACATAAGACCTAAATTACCTAGTTCTCCTAAATTGGTTCTTGTTCTTGTACCCAATTGGATCGGGTTCAAGAGCAGCAACAGGAGCATCTCAAGAATGGGCAAGGAGCAGCCCTACCGACCCGGGTTCGTTGTGGGTACACCTACAACTTACCCGCAACGAACCCAAGTTGACAGGGACACTCTATGTCCACTCCCAAACACTCCTATGGGCAATAAATAATTAAAACAACCAAAAAACTATTAAAAAGGAATTTTTTAAACACAAACATTAGAAAAAACCCTAAAAAGCATCCTAAACTCTAAATGCACTCTTATGTTTGTTGTTTGACAAACACAACTTTATTTCACACAAACTCATTCTTCCTATGCCATTTTTGTATTTTGAAAGGTAGCTGGTCTTTTTTTAAGGAGAATGATTGCAAACTACTTAATTTTGTCATTAAGAGATAAAATTGTGAAAATGGTGTGCACCTTGAAGGTTTGTGTGGTTTCAAAGGCCTAAATTTGGGCATGGCGGCGGCAGCTCTACCCCTCGAACCCATCAGGGGCGCTGCCCCTAAACCCCCACAAGGGCCCTTCGACCCCACTAAGGGTGTTGCCCCCAAACCCCCATGAGGGGTGTTGCCCTTCAACCGCATTGGGGTCTCCACTTCCAACCCCCACTAGTTATTGGGATCTCTTGTCATATAAGAAACTTGATTACAATGAGGGGATTTGGGAGTGGAGACCAAAACTAACAACTTAGACAATTATCTTTATGACTATCATAATATAATTGATCAATGAAGAAGTATCATACTATCAAGGATTCAAATGTTATTATTAATATAAAATTATATATCCATACCCAAACATATTATACCCAAGAAAAAGAAAATTGTCATACCGACATACCAAAACCATGTAACCATACTTGACCCTTTACCAAAACTATGAACTTAGCATAAAACCTATCCTCATACCACAAATTAAAAAGGAGATATTTTCAAATCAACAAGCATACTTGATCCAAGGATACGTAGTGGAGTTTATTGAACTGATTTCTCTTTTCATCATCCTTACATTGGTGTAACACAAATAACTTTCAACAATGAAGAAAAGAGCATTGCGCAAGCATACATCTTACTCACATAAAGATCTCAACTTTAGAAAAACACTCTCATGCATCCACTCATAACATTTATAGAGGCCAAAATTTTGGTAAAGAGGACCACTTCATGAAGAGAAAACTAAAAAGTGACTAGGAATCATCTTAATAACCTAGATAGGGACAACAAATGCCAACGTAGGAATTCATGGAAGCCCATCATCCACAAGCTTAGGAGAGTTAATGAAAATAACTAATGCTATTAGGATAATCATAAATGGCTTATCTGCAATTGTTGATTATGTGATTGCATTACACACCTCATGATGTGCATGCACTTATCTTTATAAGGAGCTCTAATTTGCAATCTTGTCATTCATCCTCAATATGGGTCACAAAGTTTGACCCAAAACATTGAGATCTAATCTATTTTTTGTGCAATTTTCTCCCAAAAGCTTTTCATTAAACTTACTTAGGGGAAAAGACTTACTAGTTGGGCACCTTGTGTAGGCAATTTTGTTGTACCCATGTCGAGCCATGTTGACGAACAAAAATTTTATCATAAGACTAATAGTATGCCATGTGCCAAAGCTGCAATTTTCATTTCTAGCATTATATTATATGGAAAGTCATTTATAAGAGGAGATTTTAAAGACAAGAAAAAATGTTGGTTCATAACTTGTACATCAAGTCATGATTTTTTGGTGCACCTATATGTCATCATAGAATTGGTTTTTTGTTTTTTCATGTGACATGTTTAAGGAGGCTTTTTTATTGAAATAGAGAAAAAGTGTTGGTTCAAAACTTGTACATCAAGTCATGATTTTTTGGTGCACCTATATGTCATCACAAAATTTTTTTTTTGTTTTTTTACATGACTTGTTTAAGGAGGCTTTTTTATTGAAATAATAGTTTTGAAAGTCACATCTAATTGTTTTTTCTTTAGAAAAGAGATGGTACTTGTAATGTCCCCTTTTACCACTTAGCCAATTCATGCACATTTAGCCATTTTCCAAGTCTTCCAAAGGCTAATTGGTTAGTTTGGGAGAGTTCCAACACTCTTGGAGAGCTCAATTTAGGGTTGTCTTGGCATCCGATGGTGGTGTGGAGTTCAATTAGCTTTCAGATTTGAGGTGACGCCCTTTGTAGCATTTTGAGCCTTTTGGGTTCTCCACAGTTCCTGGAGAACACTGTTATTTTTAGTAAGTCCCTGTTTTGGCACCCAACATCAGCTTCTTGGCGTGATCAGTTTCAGTTTTTAGTGCCTTGGCAGTGCTTTCTGCAAAATGGTTTGGATTATTCAAATTATTACACTAAATTTATATAGTTAACGTTATAATATTTACTTTAGTGTTTTAATTTAATAAAGTTATGTTATGACCCCTCAAATGGACGCCTAGGCCCTAGGGGAAAAGGGGACTTAGACATAAAGTTATTTTAAAAAGGCAAAAAAACACTTTTTTTGAGAAAAAGCAACGAGGCATTTTCTATGAAAAGCAAAAAAGTGTTTTTTTTCGAAAAAAGCAATGAAAAAGAAAAAAAAGTGTTTTTTTCAAAAAAGCTATAAAAAGAGGTTTGGGGCTCTTATTTGCATTATGGAAGTTTACACACATAACAGGATGCTATCGGAGTGAACATTGAGTTCTTCCAAGAGTTGATTGAGGACAAAAACCCTCGTCAATATTCACTAGTTTCAATGGTGCAAGATCCATCCTAGCTGGTTGGGTGTTTTCATTTAGGAAACACATTGGTTTTTAATGGAGTTTGAGTTTCCAAGTATTTTAGAGATGAAAATATGTGAAATTTTTTGAGTGTTCACAGAGTTATATCAGACTTGTAACTGCTGTTTAATCATTATCAAACCCTTATAATCCATTCTTGAGGGGTGGTAAGTTGCTTAGAGTGAGCTGGAAACATTGTTCTAAGTCTACATTGACCATTGGGTGCATTCAGGAGTGGCTTATTGAAGATTTCTGAGTCATTATCTCGCTGTCTAGACAGCTGTAGTGAAGTTTCAGACCTGTAATTTGCCATTTCTTTGAGGTATATTTGCTATTTCAATGATGGGCAGTTAGTTCTTTGAAGTTTTGTTACATGTGGGGATGTTATATCATTTTTCTTTCATAGCAATATTTGTAACAGCAGATGCATATCTTGAATTGGGGATTTTTGAATGAGCTTACATTGTAACACTAAGTGATAGTACCACCAATGAACTACTCTTGATATTTTGTTGTTACTCACCCCATTGCATAAGTGGCTTATGTTACTCACCCCACAGAATAAGTGGTTCTTTGGTACTCACTCGCCACTAAAAAGTGGATGAGTTGCTTATTTTCTTTGTATTCACTCACCATTGGAAAGTGGAAGAGTTGGCTTTACATTTCCTTTATTGTATAAACTTTCCCACTGAAAAGTGGAAGTGCTAAGCTAATCCCCACCGGATAAGTGGATATTACTTCCAGCTACTTTATTTCAAGTATAATTGTAATCCCATACACCATATGCTCTCACCTTGCCCACACTAGGAACTTGGTGATCAAAAAGTGGAAAGGAAGCTGCTTGACATTTCATTTTGTTTTGAGTTGACAAGTTTCATAGATGTCTATTGTTGGCATAGGTTTTGGAGCTGCTTGTGTAAATCCAACGCATCATTGGTCAACATAAACATTCTCTTAAGCTTGACCACCATGTGAACCCACTACGAGATCTTGAGCTTCTCCTCTTGCATAAAGCAGCATGATCTTTCAACTTCATGGTGGCATGCTGACTCTTCTCAAGTCCTTGATTTCTTCAAAATTTAAATCTCTCCCTACCTTATCAATCTAATCAATCCTCTCTTCCATATTTGAGCTTTCTGAGTAGCTAGGGAGATTGGAAGGCCTCGCCTTGTGTGCGGTTCATTCTACTCTATGTTCTTATGTGCATTCTGTTAATCAAATTGTTAGATAGATTCAAGGTGAATTATTATGCAATATTAGAAGTAGAAAAGTAACCGTTTAGTTGGGTTGATACTTAATAAGTATCAATGAAGTTAGTTATGATTCAATAATTAGCTTGCAATGAATGAATTTAATTAACCAAAGAGGAAGTTAGGATCCTCAGAAACAAGGATACTTTCATTAACGCTAATAGCATTTAATGGCAATATTTACATAATGGGTAACCTTACTACATAGTACTAGTGAGTTACTCATGTTAACTGGGACTAAGTGTTAAGAGGATTAAATATTATGGATATGCAATATCATGTTCATGATAATCGTTATCTACTTGATTTCATGATCATAGGAATAATTGGTTTTCAAGGCATTTCTATCATAAAAGTTAATATAAGTGTTTCAACCTTGTACCAATTATGTTTCTTGAGTTTATTTATTAAAGGATTCAAGTATAGTAAATATCATTAGGCCTCAACAATTAGGGTATAAATTCTCATCATTTAATCTTTAAAAGTGACAATATCATGGTCTAACTGAATTTAATCGATATAGGCAACATCAATATATAATTACCACTCAGCCTCTTAATAAGAACATCATTGTTGTTTACTCAATGATAAATCTTTACAATTAAATCTTATTCCTATTTCCATAACAACAAAAAAAAGAGTTTACTAGTGTAATAAATAAATAGAACAGAAAACGGAAGGGATCCTATACACCAATTAAAATATAGTAAAAGCTTCCTCGGGGCCAGATCAAAATCAGATTTGCATGACCTGCTACCTACCCGTGCTCTGGCTGTCTACGTTGGGAAAAAGGGGATGAGGCACTTCATTATTCTGACTACTTGTCTCCATTATGCTAGCGTAACCCATAAACCAAACTACATTAATGATATTGAAAGGCAAGTTGAAAGAGTGGTTGCTACTATTAGTAAACCCACACATTCATGACACATTGAGGAGTTTTACTTTATGCAACAAAGTTTTCAAATCTCATTAATAGTTTTCACAAAAGAATGAAAATTTCTCACGGACATGAGGTTGAAACGCCCACCAACCTCCTAACCAATGGTCTTATATCGTAGTTATTCCTGGCAGCAATAACTTAATGGTGGAACGACTGTAAGGTGACCATTCACCAGATGCATTGAATAAGAATGGTGGTGCAGATTTCTCGAGGAAGGAATTTCAAGGAAGGGGCATTCATCTTTAACACAAAGATTTGATAGATGGGAAAGAAAAACAGATGGTCCACTTGCCTGGTCTTCGGCACCGCAGTTGTATGGCGGGTGGAGCAACTCGTGTGACAGAGGGACCCTTTCTAAAAACGTGATCCTCACATCTCAGAGGCTACGCTTGGATAGCCCAGGGAATTCACGGGAGGGAAGGTGAAAAAAGAAAAAAACAAAACAAAAGAAATGGAGGGAGGTGTCTAGGAGGTTTGCGAACAGAGGGACAGGAGGGAGTAATTCGAAGGAGACAAGAAAATAGTGGAAGGAGAAATGGGGAAAATGAACTAACAAAGCACCCTCCTGGAAGGGTATTCTTCTTATGGCCATTGAATTTAGGCATTCATTTGTTTGATTCTTGTTGCATTGAAATAGAAATGATTTTACTTGGTTTTATGCTTGGAGTAAATTAAATTTAGTTCCTAGTTTGGTGTATATACACTTGCAGCCATCTTACATCATTTCAAATTAGCTAGGCTGGGTAAACTACGGATTTGCGTTCGGATAATGTAGGGTGATCTGTTATTTCGAAAGAAATATTGAGAGGCACAGTTTCTTTCTATAATATTCAATAGCTCTGTAACCACTTGAAATAGGGGCTATAATGGTTTAACGATGGGTCTCAACATAATAATTAATCTTCTAAATTATGATAGTTTGGTAGCATGTTATGATGCATGAGACAGTTTGGGTATTACAGTTCTATGGTGTAGATGCCAAAATACTGTAGTTTAAAATTTTACCAAATCTGATATTGCTGAAGGTGCAGTGATGCCTTGTGTATGAGTGTGGTTTAGCAAACTGGTAACTGTGCAAGTTAAGTTATGTTAGCATTCTACATATAGAACCTTTCTCAAATTATAATCTGTACTTGGCAGTGAGGAAATCTTCGGCCTTTCTCCTGTGTATAAAGGTAAGATATAATAAAAGTATGGAGTCATGTAATGTAACTCATAAATATCTTATAAATTATTTGCAAGCCTATAAGTAATTAACCACGATCTATCATCTGTTTATCAGATTAAGTGCAGGTTTTATGATAATTTATTGGTAAGAAATCCATAAGGGTGTCACTCCTAACCAATACACTGGCTTCGTAGAACATTACTCCATTTTGTCATTATTGATAGGGGTTAAATCTGTGACTGTTATTGGGTTCACATGCTTTAATAGCCAATTTAATAAAGTCCATTTTGTGCATATCCTGCATTGTTGCAATCTGGGTTGAGATCACATTTCTTTGAGGCATGCTATCAAACAGTTCACGTGCCTTGTCTATGCTTCCGCATTTTACATACATGTCTGCCAGGGCAGTTGCAACTACGACGCCTGTAAAACTAACCCCATCTAAATGCTATGACTTATTTATTATCAAATATAAACTGATATTCTCTCATATCAAAAACAAAATAAAGATGCAAGTATGTTCAGTTCACAACTGTTAAGGTGCTGAATTTAACCAACTGTCAAGTTGCTGAATTTAACCAACTGTTTAAGGTGCCCAATCTAATTTATCTATTAAGAAACTTCAAGATTTCTCTTTCAACAAAGGCATCCCACTTGCATATCTATGCATGCATATACACAATAATTATACAAATGCATGGGCATTACATTATTTTGCTTATGTTGAACTGTGTGCTGTTGTTTAAATGAGAAGGCTGATTGCAGAAAAAACTGCTCTCATGTCTTTATGATCACAAAAAAAAACCTTTCTGGGTTTTACTCTTCTACTCTCTAACTTTCCAGAACATTTTAAAGTTTTAAATTTCATTAAGAAATGCGAATTCTATGATTGTTTTAAGACAGCTCTGTCTTGTTGAAGAACTATTCACTTACATTGATTTTTTTTTTTACCTCATTATTATATTCTTGAGGTGATTTTAATACAATAATAATGTGTGATAGATCCTCAAATAGCAATTGCGTATATGTAAATATATATATAGAAAGAGAAAGCTCCATATAATTAGACTTATTGTTGTACATTGATGAGAGAAAACTATCACTAGTATCATTTATTATGATTAATATAAATCTATAATGACATTGGTAAATGATTCTTTTTGTTGGTTGTATACCTCATTTTATGAGCATAATAAATTATTTAAAGTTAGTAAAAGTTGTTAACAAAGATCTTATTATTATTAATCATTGATTTGCAATGGAAATCGATAATAATTTGATTATAGTGTGTATTTTAATTAAAAAGATATGAGAGATTATAATATGATGCCATTGTTTTCTTATTGTTATGTCATTATCAATCTATTTTCATAAATAAATTGATGCAGGGTTGTCCACTAGAAACGTGATATATGCATGCTCATCTAGAATACATTATCTCTTGTGATTGAAATAAAACGAAAATAGTGAGATTATTATATGTTTTCGAATGGGAATATAGTTCAAGAAATCTAATACTAAATATGAGACGATGAGCCACACTTACAACATTAGTAAATATAACATGACACACATATATATAGGTTTTAAGATTTTCGTGTGAGCACTACTATTCTTTCATTCTCCTTTATTTTTTGTCAATTATAAGGGTTGAATATTGAGCTTGGGAGTAGATAAGGGTTGCGTGTGCGTCATCTTGTTATTTTAGAAAAAAAGTCTTGAGAAATATTGTGTGGGTCTAGTCATGATCGTTGACCTTGAACTATTATTATGGTGTGGAGAGGTGTTAGTGGTTGTGATGGAAGTTATTGTCAATCCATCTTTGTAGCCTAACGATTATATTCCTTGTTATCCAACCATGTGGGAGATGGTTGAAGTCTAGTTGTCGAACTACGGTTCCTCTGCGAATTATATACGTAGGCAAGGCCGTCAGAGACGAGCCCCCGAGGAATTAGGTCTAGCCCCTAGGCTTGTTCTCTTGTTATTACTTGATGTTACTATTGTTATATATTTTATTTGGATAATTTGGGACTTGAACAAAGTCTGACTATCGATGAGTTAACATAACTAATCAAGTCTGTCTGGGTGATGTGAACTCCCCGTCTCCCTTCGAGCCTCGACCAAGATAGTCTAAGCAATTTAGTTACCTATCTAAAAGAATTATAGTTCACGTCTAGTCGAAAGTTGTTTTCCTTCTTATAGTTCTTGTGTTGGTAGCAAACCTTGAGAGTTTTGCCAGCATAAGTGAACGAAATTTGAAATTTGTGTTTTGTTCTTAACTATATTTTGGTGTAAAGTTTTAGGCATTACAAAGATCAGACCTTAGCTTGATACTCACCATCAACAAGGTGATAGCAAATATTTCCTCTAACGTAATGTTCCCATCGCCATCTACATCTACAACACCCCCTTGTGTGTCATGATATGCTCTCTCATCTTAGCCAATTCCCTCCATCGCCACAAGACCTCTTCATTGTGTGGCTTCAATGACCTCAAGCCAAGCATGAATGGCTCCAAACACATTAACCAAACTTGCAATGTGAACCACTTGTTGGTTTCTCATGCCACCTCTTCCTCCTACAGGAGATAACTTCACTAGTTTACTTGCAATGAGACAAAAATCCGCACAAAGCTTTGTTAATGGAATTCTTTTGAGATCACCTCTAGGACTTAAAATACAAAGGTCCACTATTAGACCAATGCAATTGCAACTAGAGGGTCAAATGAACAACTTTCAAAGAAGCACACAAAGCACACACACAAAAGAAAAACAAGGAAGAAAACAATGGAAACCAAATGAAATAGTAGAAAATAATGAGACAACAAAGGGCCACCAATACATGAAACCCAATCACACTATGTTACCCAACCTTGAAATTGTGTGCAAAGATTCTCTCCAACTACAATCAAATTCACCTAGCTCTACCCAAAATTTGCAAAAATGGAACCTTAAGAATCAAAACCCATGCAAATGGCCATGATGCCGCCATATATAGCACCACCAAGTTGGTTGGCATGATCTTGAAGGGTCATAGTGGATGGTGAAGGGCACATGGTGAAGGGAACACAATCTACTGAGAGGGGAGGTGAATCAGTAGATCAAATCTATTTAAAATTCTTAACTCAAATGAACATATCAAAAATGGAATTTGAATCAATGCAGATACTAATGATCAAGGAACAACATAAGCACACACTTTTGCACATGAGAACACGAGATATACGTGGAAACCCAAGATAAAAAACCATGGTGAGAATAGCTGCTTGGATCTACTACCCAAATCCAGCCTCACAAAGTAGAAATATACAAGTGAATTTTACAATATGAAGTAGGCACCAACCTACTATTGTGTTTGTAGGCACCAACCTACTAGAGACACCAATCCCCAATTGAATCAATACAATAGGTAGAACACTAGTCCTACCGGATTACAGAGATAAAGCTTGTGGATCTTCAATTGTAGCCTAAGACACCTCATACACTACTAGACTGGCTACAAACACTCTTACACACTTCTTATGATCTTCTGATAATAGCACATCCTTTGAAATGCAACTCACATTGAATAACTCTAGCTTCACGACCATCTCCTTGTATTTTCACCTTCTGCACTTCATCAAATTCACATTGTGTATCCATTTGACTAATGAATATATACATGATATTACATTAACACTTCTTCTATGTTGGCTAGGGGTCTGCAAATAACCAGGACACATAAGGTGGACCTAAATTCAAATTCCATAAAACGTGTAACAAGTCGGTCCAAAAACAAATTTTGTTGCCGCCAAAGAACATGATGTTGTGCGCTACCACAGGAACCTTAATCAAGTCCTATCTTGACACCACACACAAGATTTGAATTCCGCATGCTACTAGCCATTACTACAGAGACCTTGAGCAGCAACTGGTTAACGGACAAGCATAGAGAACCTTTTGTCACTACAATCTTTTTGCATGTTGAACATATCCTTTGAAAACTCTAGATTATGATAGAACTAGTGTAGACATACTCTCCTCTGAAACCGCAAAGCCAAACGACATTTCTAAAAGAAATGCTGACCATAATTGTATTGCTAGAGAAATCTCCTGCCATGAGAACTGAGTTGAAACATTCTGGTACAATCTTCCGGTTTACTTCTATCATAATGAATAGATGAATGCATGATATTGCAAACATACAACAGTCACACCCACTTCTAGAACTATAACTAGTAACATATATTTTTGCATATCTCTACAACTCAAAATGATAAGTCAAGGGGAATATAATGATGATTCAAGTACTCCTTGACACAATGAACTCCTTTGACATCAATCCTCTTACTACATCAATGACAACCTTTGACATCAATTACAACCTTTGTTCAATAGATGGATGCCATTACATTGTGCTCAAAAGGAGTTAAGATGCTATCTACACTAAGAACAATCAACCATTCCATAATAGATTCTGCACTGACACTCTTCAAACATCTAATTTGAAAATCCAATCAATGTCTAATGAAAGGATACTAATAGAATGACCAACTCCTTGACATGCTAACAGTATTTGACTTCTCTGGAAAGCACACAAGCAACAGGGTGCAAAAGACGACAAAAAAGCACATAGGCATCATAGGCTCAAGACTACATTGAAAGCAAGGGGTGCAAAACACAAAAGCCACACAACACAAACAACATGCAAAAACAACATGGGGCATGCAAAAATTAAGCCAATGTGCAAGCACTACACATCTATTTTGGGGTGATACAAGATTGCACCAACCCAAGGATACTATAGCATCACATTGCATTGACAATGCCTAGTCTAGTACAAACCATGCGATACATTACAATTCCAACAACACTTGCATATGAAAAATGAGATAAGCCCTCAATATCCTCTTGTGTTTTGGGACATTTATCTATAGATAACTTTCAACCTATTGGAATAGGAATATTAATAGGTTTTACATTCTTGAATTCTAAACCTCTACAATATAGTCTCAACTTATTCTCTCTTATTCAACTAGAGTTTCTTATTTAAACAATCCCTTTTAATTTGAATACCCAAAATAAAGCTTGCAACACTAAGATCCTTCATGTCAAAATGTGATCACAATTGAGTTTTAACATCTTTAACCATTTCCTCATTGTTTCCAATTGGCAACATACCAACAATATATAATACCCTGATAACATAATGGTCACCACTTGTTTGAAATATAAACAATGATCAACTTCACTTCATACAAATTCTAGTCCCAACACAAAAGTATCAAATTTTTAACAACGCACCCTTAGTGATTGTTTAGGCCATCAAGTGACTTCTTCAACCTCCAAACTAGGTTTTCCTTTCCTTTAGCTGTAAATTTTTTTAGCTATGACAGATTTCTTCTTCAAAATCCCCATTAGGAATGTTGTCTTCACATTCATCTATTCGTTCTACTTCAAGATCAAAAGCAACAACAATAGCCAAAAACATCTAATAGAATTTTACATGGCAACAAAAGAGAAAATCAAACCAAAATCAACTCCCTCCTCCACCTAGGAATGTCCTTTGTCACAATGCAAGTTTTGTACTTCTCTACTTTATCTTCTACATTGGCCTTCTTCTTTAACACCCATTTGCAACCAACAATTTTTCTTGCAACATGCAACGTAACCAAATCCCATGTCATATTTTTGTCCAAGGCTGCTCTAGTGTTTCATCAATGGCCTTCCAAAATTTATCTTCCTTTGAATCAATTTCCTCCCCAATAGTTCTAAGGTTATCATCAATAGCAAATAAAACAAAAGCAAAACAATAAGCAAGTAGACAATATCTTTTTGTATGCCTATTTTTCAAACATATCTCCTCAAAGCTAGAGTAAGAAGTTCCTTCTCTTTTGGTTCACCTTCTTTGGATTCATATTAAAAGACAAATTCTCCCTTTTTTTACAGCCAATCAATTGCACTTAATTGAGTTTTGAGTGAAAATAAGAGTATGTACTCCAATTCTACTCAATTAAGGAACAACTCAAAACTTGTTGAAATTGAAGACAAAGTCAATACAACTAAATTTTTTTTTAAAATGTGAAAGAATAATAAGAATGATAAAAAATTGAAAAATGCTTGCTTGGGAGAAAATGTTGATTGCAAAGGGTTGGAACTTGGAGATTATACAGCCTTGCCCATGGAGGTGCCACCATGTATGAGTGTCCTTGTAATTGTCTCGAAAAGCCCTAATACCATGATTCTATGACAAGATGAACCTACTAAAGTTAGTCTTAACATTAACCTCCACTTTTGAATTTGTGTAGACTCTTCAAAATGCTTTCTTGTACCCTTTAGCAACTTCACCATCTCTATATGGTGCATTTCTCACAGACAAAGAAAGTATCTTCATGTTGCAATATTTGAGAGACATTGCATATGCAAGATGCAAGGTCTAGCCATCTTATTCAAGGAGCCAACAACGATTTTTTCACCCTTAGGAAAAATGTTTCTCTAGGGACATTCTTCTTCTTTGCTCTTATGGCATTTATTTTTTCTATCATGGAGTCCATGCGATCATATATTTTTATAGGCACAACCAGTCCATATTAGCAAACCTAATCATACTCATGATGGGCTCAATGAAACTCAAGATGTAGTCCACACAAATCCAATCATAGACAAGATCAATGATTTGACCTTTTGGCCCTCTATGAATTTGACCACCTTACATATTCCATGGCACTCAACATATATTGAACCTTCATAAGTCATCTCAAAACCATTATGTGTGATACAAACCAAGTCTCAACAACCTACTATAGAGTAAAATATAACAAATTAAAGTTTGAAAAGGTAAATATGTCATATAAGTTGTTTTTCATATTAAATATTGAAATTTCATCAACTTACCTTCAACAACTCCAAATTGGAGGCCCTGAAGATGCCTTGGGGCATATGACGGTTTGTCATGAACATCTAAATCTCCTCACCCTCAATGTATATTTCTTTCATCCACTCTATTTGAGTACCAATCTTTTCCATCACCAAGTTGAGGAAGTGAATGGTAAATTGTGTCCAAAAACTGCACTATTATTCTCTGATGCATGCCATAATTTGCTCATTTGACAACCCCTTCTCATTTGGCCCTTGAAAAACTTTAATTCCATGGCTGGTCATAGCACATAGGTGATTTTTCACTCAATTATACAAGCTCTTATACTCAACCTGGTAGTGACTACAATGCCAAAGAAATGTCTCACTTCCTAAAGTTCAATCATCATAAGATACTTCCATAGAGCTTAATCATATTTGAACTATCTATTTTTTTGTTGGGACCGCTAAACTTGAACTAACCATTCTAAATAGATTGCTATTATAAGAAAAATAATGTAACCCTAGAATATGTTAACTTAGAAAAATAAAACAAAAAACAAAAATACAACCCGACAATCCATGTAAACATAATAAAAATAAACAAGAATTTTAAAAAACATTCAAAATACTCTAAGAAAAAAATTTAAAAACTTGTAAATTTTGTTTGAACAAATTATTCCAAAACTTGAAAGAATCTTACAAAATACTTACTTTTAATTGATAAATCTACTTTGTGCTTCCCTCCCATAGCACTTAGCAAATGTTTTTGGCACCTTTGCAATTCTTCATGTTTGAAGAAAAATTAGCAACCTTCAAAAATGCAAAAAATAGCAACTTGGAATGATATTGGTTGTTTTTGTGTTTGGTGATCATGAAGTGAAAGAATAGGAAGTAGTTGGTCACTTTTGGGTTGTCAATAACATTTTAGAGTTTTTTATATTATTAAAATATATTTTGAATGATAAAAATTCTCTTTTTTTGTAAAGAACTTGCTTGAAAAACAATGCAAAATATAAACTCAAATTGCAACCAATAACAATGCTCGAACAAATTGACCCAACACTCCAAATAATAGTCAAGTCAATTGATTTCTTTCAAGAAGAAATCACAATACAAACGAAATTCTTCAAATTGTATACACAGATTAACAGTTCCATTGGATTGCCCATTCACATGTGAATTAGCAAACACCGAATCCCTTTGATCTGGAATCACTAGATAGTCCACTCTAATAGTGCGATTGAGATTGCTCAATAGAATGAATAGCGGATCGGCTAGGAATGTTTGGTGTCGGCGAACAAGATGACCGACCTCCTTCAAATAAGCTCAATCACTACCAAATAGCTCACTTGATATCCATCAGTGCTTCCACCGCAGGAATATATCCATGTGCGCCAAGGCTTCCAGGCGATGCCGAGTGAATGTGGTGAGACGCCGACGGTGAAAGAATTGATCGCCGAAGATTGAGTGGTGTTCGGCTAGAGCCGTGAGGCTCGGCCAGGTCGATAATCATCTTCTACCCTGTCGACGATGCTTGTATACATGGCCCTTGCAAATGATGCAAACACTTCTAAATTGAGCTCGGTCTATGATGGCTCTACAATCCACATCAAACTAGAAATGAGCAATTGAAAGTCAATTGATAGAAGAAACGAGAATTCCCTCAGGTATTCAAGCTACGCTCAATACTTGAGTGCCCAAGTCAGAGCAGCTACGCCCTCTGCAAAACTCGGCAAGACAAGGTCCAAAATTTGTGATGCTTGACTAAGGAATTAGTCACCTATTTAAACTAAACAAACCGCCAACAAGAAGGTATGTCGGCCAAAACAAATATTAAATTCAAATTTTGAATTGGTGCCTCAAGTGAGGTCGGCCCACAAAGATCCTAATTATTAATTAATTTATTATCAATAGTGTTTAAAAACACTTTTTTCCGAAACAAGTCAGCCTAAGAACTCAAATCAGACTTGGGACATTATAGTCCCCTCCCTCAGACTGTTGTTGGTCCTCCAACAACCTCAAATTGAGATGTTCAAAAACCCCCACACCTTCCCATGTTGCATCTTCAGCAAGCAAATTCTTCCATTTCACCAAATATTTCGGAATGACCTTGTTCCTCAAGCTGCTTCTCTCTTACGTCCAACACTGTCTCAGGCTCGAGAATTAGCTTGCCTTCGTCATCTAGGAGTGGCAACTCCATCGATGATGTGATTTGTTGTCCCAACGCCTTCTTCAAGCATTATACATGAAAAATATTATGAATTCTACTCTCTGGAGACAACTCGAGCTCATATGCAACTTCTCTAATCTTTCTTGTGATCTTGAATGACCCATAGAATCTCGGTTTCAGCTTTTCCGCTCTGTTCCCTTTGAGAGATGACTGTCTGTATGGCTGCAATCTCAAATACACCATGTCATTAACTTCGAAAACCCTCTCAGTCCTTCGCTGATCTGCATATAACTTTTGCTGATTTTGGGCATACTGCAATTTTTCTTTCAATGAGTTCATGATGTCCACATTCTGCTATACCATGTCTCTAGCACTTGGAACTCTACTATCTGCCAGGATCAGATTCATGGAGGTAGCCTCATAACCGTAGAGTGCTTTGAAAAGAGATATCCCAATGGACATGTGATGCATGGTGTTGTAGCAAAACTCTCCAAGATGTAGCCATTTCACCCAAGCTGATTGTTGCCCTGTCACATAGTTTCTCAAATATCCTTCAATCCACTTATTCACGATTTTTGTTTGTCCATTCGTTTGGGGATGATAGCTAGTGTTGGGGGTTAATTCTGTGTGAGCCAAACGAAAGAGTTCTTGCCAAAACAAGTTGATGAACCTACTATCTCTGTCACTCACAATGTTTCTTGGCAACCCATGGAGTCTAAACACTTCTCTAAAGAACAGATTTGCCACTTGAGGAGCCTTAAATTCTAAAGTAATGGCATAGAAATGAGCATATTTAGTGAGTCTATCCACCACAACATAAATACAATCTTTACCATGCACCCTTGGGAGCCCGATGATGAAATCCATCAATATGCTCTCCCATTTTTGATCTAGAATAGGTAAGGGCTGCAACAAACCAGCTGGTAACACATTCTCTGTCTTACTTTGTTGGCACACCAAACATTCTCACATGCTGCAAAATATCATTTTTCAGCCCCTTCCATGAGAAACATTCCCTCGCTTGTATGTCTTATAGAACCCGGGATGGCCAGCAAGAGGAGTGTCATGGCAAGCTCTCACAATCCTATCCTTGATCTTGGAGTGTGGCACAAGATACACCCAATTCTTGTAGAGGATGAGATCTTCAACCACCTTGTACCTGTCATCAGTTACTCTTCCTTCCAAAATATCATTAGCAAATGAATCTCTAGCATACTCAGCTATAATGCCTACCCTCCAATCAATGGATATATCAGTCATAGCACAAAGATAAGGCTTCCTAGAGAGAGCATCTACTACCACATTGCTCTTGCCCTTCACATATTGAATATCAAAATCGTAGGCTTGAAGCTTGCTTACCCATTTCTGTTGTCTATCATTCAAATCACGCTGATTGAGGAAGTACTTCAAGCTATTATGGTTTGTCTTCACCACAAACCAAGTACTGCCTAAACTTTGCAAGGGCATGCATGATAGCCAACATCTCCTTATCGTAGATGGAAAAACCCTTCTCTGAATTTGTGAGTTTTCTGCTCTCATATGAGATAAGATGCTTGTTTTGCATCAGTACTGCTCCAATACCTTCTCCTAAAGTGTCACACTCAAGTACAAAAGGGGATGAGAAATCTGGAATAGCCAAAACAGGACACGAGCTCATTACCTCCTTGAGTTTGTCAAATGCCTGTTGTGCTGTGGGACTCTAAGAGAAAGCTCCTTTCTTAGTCAAATTAGTCAACGGTGTTGCAAGTTGGGAGAAACCCTTCACAAATCTTTTGTAGTAGCTACAAAGGCCCACAAACCCTCTCAATTGTGTCAATTCTTGGGTCTATCCCACTCCTGAATAGCCTTGATCTTCTCATCAACGCTAACCCCTTGAGCGCTGATCTTATGGCCCAAATACAAAATCTCAGTCATCCCAAATTCACATTTGGAAATCTTAGCATAAAATGAATTCTTCTCAAGAATGTCAAGTACCTCCTCTATATGCTTCAAATGTTCTTCCCATGTCTTACTGTAGATCAAGATGCCATCAAAGAAAACCAACACAAATTTCCTCAACTAAAGAATGAATACCTAATTCATACAAGACTAAAATGTAGCAGGGGCATTGGTTAACCCGAATGGCATCACCAAGAACTCATGATGCCCATAATGACACCTGAAGGTCGTCTTATGCATATCCTCATTTCTGACTCTAATCTAATGATATCCTGAACGTAGATCAATCTTGGAAAAATACACTACTCCGTGTAGCTCATCTATCAATTCATCGATCCTGGGAATAGGGTAGCGGTTCTTGATTGTCTTCTTGTTGAGAGCTCTATAATCGATGCACATCCTGAGTGTCCCATCCTTCTTTTTGACCAACACCACCGATGAGGCAAAAGGATTTGAGCTTGGCTATATGTGTCCCATATCCAACAACTCCTTGATGGCCTTCTCGATCTCTTCCTTGTACACCCTCAAATGACGATATGGAGTAGTGATAACTAGTTTGGCTCCTTCAAGCTCTATCACATGCTGAAACCCCCTATCCGGCGGCAACCCTAATGGAATCTCGCTAAACACCTTGCACTTTTTGTTCAAAATAGCCTGAATGTCAATGGGAAAGGTTCTTCTTTTGATGGACTAGTGTCTGTAATCAAGCACTCTACTACCCATGCTCCTTCACCTCTCCTAAAAGACCGCTCCATTCTTTTTGCTGAAACTACCATAGGACCATTCCTGGAGAGACCCTTGAGAACAATCTCTTTGCCTGTATGCTTGAATTTCAGCTCAATAGTTTCGTAATTGGTGGCGTACTCTCCTAATGAATGAAGCCACTAAACCCCTAAAACCATGTCCATGTCACCGATGTCCACAACATAGAAATCATCCCTCATCTTGTGTCCTAAGATTAGCTCCATTTGTTGAATCTGTCTAGTGCAAGAAGGGATGTTTCCTCTAGCAGCTGCCACATCAAACCCTTCAAAATCTTTTGTCCCCAAGTGCAACTTGGCAACTGTCTTTGTATTAATGAAATTATGAGTAGCTCCACTATCTATCAGCACTGTCACTTTCTGCCCTCAGAGAACTCCTTGAACACGGAGGGAATGGTATCGTGGTGCCCCTGAAAGTGCGGCAAGAGTACCTCCCGTGGGGCCTCCTTCTATCACGACCTCTTGTTCTCCCTCATTAGTGACCTTTTCGTTGCTCCCTTCATCGGTTTCTGCTTCATCATCGGAAACCACTTCAATGTGGTAAACTTGACCCCTCCCCTTGGCATCTGTGACGTTGGTTCCACTTTTCTTTGCAATAGTAGCACAAACCCTTCTTACAGAGTTCATTCCTTGACATGTCATGTGGTTCTGGAGGACCCTTAGGTGGTGGATTAGCCTTAATGAAAGGCTTCTTTGGCTGCCCTACTGGTGTACTCTTGACAATGGTCTTCCCTTTCCTAGTGGAATCTTCAAGACTCAAAGCCCTCTGAATAGCTTCCTCCAATGTTGTTGGCTCCAAAGCTATCACCAAGACATGAAAAGACTCTGATAGGCCTTCAATGAAAAAGAACATGAGCTTCTTGTCCCAAACATCAGATACCATCACCGCAAGCCTTTGAAATTCTGAAACATAATCATCCATGGTGCTTGTTTGCTTGAGTCTTGTTAACTCCTTAAAGTATGCTTCAGGGTCTTTCCTATCAAATTTCTCTGCCAGCTTCTGTGTGAAATCTGCATGTGTAGATATTTGTCCAAATCCTTGAGTCACAATGCCATGGTGCCACCACTCATGAGCTAAACCCTCTAGATGTAGAATGGTAAATTTGATAGCTTCTTCTTTAGTCATGGGGCTGAGAGAAAAATATGTATCCAACTTTTGTATCCACGCTTGTGTGGTCACCTTCCCTAAGCCATCAAACGTTGGAAGTGTAAGCTTACTCACCCTATGTTGCAAATCCTTGTTGGGGTGGTAAGTTACTTGGTTCCCTTCGATCCATTCCTTATATTGTGAAATTGAATGAATGGAAGTTGGTGCCTTATCTCAGGATCAATCTGCATATAAGCTTCCATACTTGTGTTGATATCTCCTTCTACTAGACTCTGTTCTTCCCCTCCATTATTTGGTCCATGCTTGGGTATAAACGTGGGTTGTGTGGGGCGCATGACCTTATTACTTTGAGTCTTGGATCCTAAATTGTTGGAATGACTGCCTTCCGGGCCATTGTTTGAAGCTGATCTGTAATTGTTGTTCTTGTCATTCATGGACTGCATCATTAATTATATCATCTAGGTCGTTTGTTCTTGCTACTTGACCATTTGCTCCTACACATGGACCATCTTTTTCAAGAAATTCTCAAATTGATCATCTTTGTCTCCCATCTTCTTACCTTGGTCTCCTATTCCGAAAGACTATGCCGCTGCTTTCTTTTTTTCCCTCTCAATGGCGCACTGATCTCTTTGACTCAACTGCACAAAATACCCTTAGGCTGGCAAAGTCTGAGGCTCTAATAACCACTGTAAAGAACTTGCTTGAAAAATAATGCAAAATATAAACTCAAATTGCAACCAGTAACAATGCTCGAACAAATTGACACAACACTCCAAATAATAGTCAAGTCAATTGATTACTTTCAAGAAGAAATCACAATACAGACGAAATTCTTCAGATTGTATACACACAGATTTTCAATTTCCAAATAACAGTCAAGTCGATTGATTGCTGTCAAGAAGAAATCACAATACAGACGAAATTCTTCAGATTGTATACACACAAATTTTCAGTTCCATTGGATTGCCCGTTCACATGTGAATTAGCAAACACTGAATCCCCTTGATCTGGAATCACTAGATAGCCCACTCTAATAGTGCGACTGAGATTGCTCAACAGAATGAATAGCGGATCGGCTGGGAATGTTTGGTGTTGGCAAACAAGATGACCGACCTCCTTCAGATAAGCCCGATTGCTACCAGATAGCTCACTTGATATTCGTCAGTGATTCCACTGCAGGAATATATCTGTGTGTGCCAAGGCTTCTAGATGATGTTGAGTGAATGTGGTGAGACGCCAACGTTGAAAGAATTGATCGCCGAAGATTGAGTGGTGTTCGGCCAGAGCCGTGAGGCTCGGGCGGGTCGATAATCATCTTCTCCCTTGTTGACAATGCTTGTGTATTCAGTTCCATTGGATTGCCCGTTCACATGTGAATTAGCAAACACCGAATCCCCTTGATCTGGAATCACTAGATAGTTCACTCTAATAGTGCGACTGAGATTGCTCAACAAAATGAATAGCGGATCGGCTGGGAATGTTTGGTGTCGGCGAACAGGATGACCGACCTCCTTCAGATAAGCCCGTTGGTTACGAGATAGCTCACTTGATATCCATCAATGCTTCCACTGTAGGAATATATCCGTGTGCACCAAGGCTTCTAGATGATGTCGAGTGAATGTGGTGAGATGCCAGCAGTGAAAGAATTGATTGCCGAAGATTGAGTGGTGTTCGGCCAAAGCCGTGAGGCTCGGGCGGGTCGATAATCATCTTCTCCCCTATCGACGATGCTTGTGTGCGCGGCCCTTGCAAATGATGCAAACACTTCTAAATTGAGCTCGGTCTATGATGGGTCTGCAATCCACATCAAACTAGAAATGAGCAACTGAAAGTCGATTGATAGAAGAAACACGAATTCCCTCAAGTATTGAAGCTACGCTCGATACCTGAGTGCTTAAGTCAGAGCAGCTACACCCTTTGCAAAACTCAGCAAGACAAGGTCCAAAATTCGTGATGCTTGACTAAGGAATTAGTCACCTACTTAAACTAAACAAACCGCCAACAAGAAGGTATGTCGGCCAGAACAAATATTAAATTCAAATTTTGAATTGGCGCCTCAAGTGAGGTCAGCCCACAAAGATCCTAATTATTAATTATTTTATTATCAATAGTGTTTAAAAACACTTTTTTTCTTAAACAAGTCGGCCTGAGAAGTCAAATCGGACTTGGGACATTACATTTTTTTCATTTTAAACACAACTAGACCTGTGGATTGGGTACCCAAGGTGGCAAGGCTATGCCCTAACCATCCTATCCATGCTTCCAACCCCACTCTAGAACCCACTCCCCTTCAGTCCTGCAATAGCACCCATATAAGAGGAAACCAGTAACATAGATCAATAACAATTAAGCTATTGCATCCATCACACACAATGCTTGCCTCAAGCTTGAACAATGTTCCAATGTAAACTCCTCTTGCAAAACCCACTAGAAGAAAAAGGAAAAAAAAGAAGTAAAGAAGTGGAAGAAGAAAAATATGGAAGAATAGAGGAAGGAGAATTTGAGAAAGGTGAGACTATTAGCAATGAAATGCCATGTTTTGTTATTACAAGTGTCTTTCAATTATTGAATTTGTGCTATAATGGTTAGCTTCAGCTTGTAAATTATTGTAATGTCCCTCTCCTTATTTTCCCTAGAATTTGCCTACTGATCACAAATTGTAGCAAATTAGGGTTAGGAGTTGGCCTTACCACATAAATATCTCTTTAATGATGCAATCTTGGGTTTGAATCTTGCAATCACCACAAACAACATATGCTTACTTATTAGAGTTAGGCAATTACACCATATCCATAGATTATCATTAACACAAACACGCTAGGATTTGGGAGAAGGGATATGATGGGTCCACCTGAAGCCATTTCTACACCAAGCCTAAGAGGGTGTCTACCACAACCCTCTCCCTTGGCAGCTTGTATCTGCTTTCCCCATCAATGTCTCAACCCCCAAAAGACACTTGCCATCTTGTGGAATTGGGTAGGGGTCGTAAGTGGGCTACTTGGCTCTTTGGGTAAGTGCCCTCTAGTCCTAGGAGCCATTATGGTCAACTCTAGAATGGCTTACTTACTAGCCTTGTTTACCACTCCACCCCAGGCCCTTTCTACAAGGTGGGTTTCAGACAATCAAGCATATCACATATTCTATCATAAGAACATATACTTAAATATTCTTTATTTTCTATAAGCAATATGTATACATGTGTAAAACAATGATAGGTAGAAAATATCCAATATACCCTTGAATATATATGTATATCTGATAATAATGATCTGTTGTGCTGGAATGGATTGGTTTCCTTGCTGATCTGTATCTTCCTCTCCTTCGATCGATTTTGTTCTTAACATTCAAAAGATATCATTAGTGTAAAACAAATAAGAATCCATTATCCATACTTATATCAAAGAATCATAATTACTTACAAGGCTCAATAATTGCTGCAAGCATCATTATTGCATAATCGTATATAATTCATATATATATAGATATCCTATATATGTGTGTGTGTGTGTGTAATTATATTTAACTTACTTCCCTTATTGATTTATCATTTATCTTCATTTATCCTCCATTGAACTATCTTCTTCTCATATATACTTTATGATATCAGTCCCCTTAATATATTTAGGGGCTGTTGCCTTTCTGAGTACAGACTACTTATTTATTCCTATTATATTAGACCTCCTATTTCTTCCTCACTTTCCATTCTGAGAAGATATTCATCTTTTTTGCTGATTAATACTTAGGAGATATTACTTCCTTTCTCTGATTGTATCTGCTGCTACACGCAGAGATGTATTGCCCAATTCCTTATTTATTTTTCCCTCATTCTAATCTGCTTCTTCTTCCTTCTAATTTCTGCTGTATATTCCTTGTATAATTCTGCCGTTGTCCTCCTCTTTCTATTTATTCTTCTTTCCTTTTATTTCTCCTTGCCTCTATGAAGAGAGGCATCCCTTGAATAGAAATAGCCCTTAGAAGGGACGTGACTTATTGTTACCTTCCTCCTAATGCTGATCGCTGCCCATAACTATATTTTAATTATCTTGAAAAGCTATTGCATAATCCTAGAGTCAAGCGCTGCCTTCCAACATTAAAGATGCCTGTTCCTAACTGTTTTGTTGCCCTTTTATTCTAATCACTGTCTTCCACAACATGAATTGCTGCACCCTTATATATAGTAATTACTGCCTTTTCATTTAATTGTTGTTTTAAGGTGTGCTGCCTTAATAATTATAATCGCTATTGTCCCCAATCTGATCGCTGCCGTTTACTATTATATTCCCTTTCAAAATGTATATTATTTTATATTTACATATTTTATATTAATATATTTATAAATTGAATTTATTATAAATATATTTATTGTTTTATATATATGCCTTGATATTTATAGTCTTATATTATAATGATTATTATTATAATCATATTTAAATTATTTGTATTTATATTTTAATATTTATATTGTTATTTTATTTATTTATTTGTATTCTAATGTTTGGGTTTTATGTTTTCAGTGTTGCAATTTCGGGGGCATGACAATTATGCATATGTCCAAGGCTTAGGGTGTCTTCTTGAGTGGCAACCATTTATCCATGACTTTGCTGTTATGGAAGACTTTTTAGTTTTTTAGAATCCAGATTTGTGGAATTATTGCCCCTAACAATGATGGACTGATACCTTGTAAGCTTGCTGTGTTGGTAAACATCAAGAGAGTATTCTGGGAGTGAGAACAAAGGATAAGGCAGCATGTATACTCCTCACCAGCCCTTTTGAATTCAGTTACTTGTATGGCAATTTATAGACAAGTGTTGTCCTATTTTAACATGGGGACCTTGTGGGAGCAAGGGATATATTCCAAAATTCCGAACCAGAAGGCCCCCTTAATGCTTGACTTGGATTCCTTTTTATTAGAAAAAAAACTGTTTTTGAGACAATTACCCCCGAACAATTTTTCTGGCAAGTGACAATAACACCTTTAGGCTTTAGCTAATGGTTGGGGTGGGAATGCACCACCATGGATAAGTACACAAGGCTGTCCAGACTCCAGCAAGCCAACCTTATACTCTCTCCACCAAAAATCCATGAGGACAGACAAGACAATGTCCTTAAAAAGCACAATTATGAATTGTTTAACAAAATTCCACCAGTAATTCCTGCAGGGAAAATCTAAGATGGTGAAACCATGAAACCACTAAGAAAAAATATGTTCATTGTATGCATGTGAAATAAGTAGTGTCCTCTACCAAGCCCACTTTCTACTCTCTCCACCATCAAAGCCTGTGGGCAGGAAAGACAATGGTGTTGAAAAAGCATGCTCATGAGTTGTTTGATAAAATGCCACCACTCATTCCTTCAGGCAAATCTTAGATGGTGAAAGCACTAAGAAGACATATCTTCACTGTAAAGATGTAGAATGTGTGAGTACTGGAGGACAGATTTGATAAGTCTAGAACACAGCAAATTTCCAGTAATTTATCAAGTATATTACAGTTGAAGTAGATGTCAATTAGTGAGATGAGCCCTGCTGGCTATCAGCTCAAAACCCTCAATTTCTGAAGTCTTTAAATGTTTTTTTAAGTTTTTAGAGAAATCTTAATAGACAGAAGAGAAGGGGCGCAGCATATTTTTACTCATAAAATGTGAATTTGATCTTATTTCTTCAAAAGGAAAGTACAGAATATATTATTTAACACCAACAGATAGATTAAGAATGATAAACATACCAAGAAGGCTCCAGATTATTTTAAATAAATAAATTGCCAGATCTACAGCTGGAATTGATGAAATCAAGCTTGAATGCACGCCAAGACTCCAGAAGTAGCTTCTCCTACTCAGAAACTGGTCACAAGGCTCTGAAATAGCTAGCCGCCAATGATAGATGCCAAAGCCCTCTCAAAAGGAAGGCGTTTCACTTATTTCCTTCACACGCCTTTCTCAAGGCACAAAACCCAAGGCAGGCCGTACGGCCATGAAAGGAAGAAATAGAATCTCTGAAGGAAAGTCTCTGTAGTTGTGGAAAAGGCGCCACCCGTAGAAACCCTCAAGTTATTGCAAAAGAACAAACAACTGCAAATATGAAACCTCTGTCTGCAACTGTAGAACCTCTGTGTGAAGCTCTCAACTGTACTGATTCAGCTGATCTTTCACAGCCTCAAAAGTACTCAACACTGAAGAGTTTTCCGTTCTCCAATGGACAAAATGATCAAACCCTGGTCACAGGAGAATGCTCAGAAGAAAATGCACAAGGCAATTCGAAATAGTCAAAAGTTATCTGTTTCAATTGCCAGGAAATGCCTTTATACCAATTGGCACGCATTTCAAGAAAAGTACGGCCTTTGCAATCATTAAAATATTTTAATATTTTAATATAACCTTTTTCAATAGTTGCCATAACTACTTTGAGCGCACTTTTCAATATTTTAAGTTATTAAAATATTATAATCCCCTTTTGACATTTCTTAAGTGATATAAAATATTATTAAAGTCATTGTGACTTTAATAAAAGGCGTATAAGTTAAATAATTAACTTAATCACTTAAAATTCCGTAAAACGCTCAAAACTCAGGATAATCTCGTGCCGTCAGAAGCTGTGAACTCCTGGAATGCAAACGCTCGCTGTGATCCAAGCACTGTCCACTGAAAACACGAACAATCAAACTCTCCAAAAAAACATCACTGACCCTCTATCCAAACTGGCTAGCCCACAAGGGTCCAATAAAGGGCTAACACACTGTTCCCGAGAACTGTCTAGCGAGGGGACATCACAGTCCGCCCTCCCCGAATTTGCTTGTCCACAAGCAAACTCAAAGCTGGATGCTGAAGAACACTGTCACTCTCCCACGTCGCATCCTCTGCCGGTAGATCCCTCCACTTAACCAAGTATTCCCTGATGACCCGCCTCCGAAGATGACGCTCTCTGGAGTCCAGAATGGCCTCAGGTATCAAAACTAATTTCCCCTCATCATCCAGGGGTGGCAAATCAATAGAAGGAATTACGTGTTGTCCCAACGCCTTTTTGAGGCGCGACACATGGAACACGTTGTGAACTCTACTGTCCACCGGAAGATCCAGCTCATAAGCCACTTGACCCACACGTCTGACAACTCTGAAAGGTCCATAGTATCGCGGCTTAAGTTTCTCGGAGCCCTTCTTGCGAAGGGTAGACTGCCTATACGGTTGAAGCATCAGGTACACCAAATCATCGATCTCGAAAGACCGCTCTACTCGTCTCTGATCAGCATATTGTTTTTGCTGATTTTTGGGCTTTCTGTATATTTTCCCTAAGTACTCTCATAATATCCTGGTTCTCCTGTAATAAATCACCAGCACTGGGAACTCTACTGTCACTCAGCAATAAGTCAAGAAAGCTCGGAGCGTCATATCCATATAACGCTCGATATGGTGTCATCTGGATGCTCATGTGATGGGTGGTGTTGTAACAGTACTCACATAAGTATAACCATCTCACCCATGCCTTCTGCTGCCCTGAACTATAGTTACGCAAGTACCCTTCCACCCATTTGTTGACGATCTCCGTCTGCCCATCTGTCTAGGGGTGGTAGCTGGTACTAGGGGTGAGCTCTGTCCCACAAAGCTTGAATAACTCCTGCCAAAGTTACTCATAAATCTGCTGTCCCTGTCGCTAACTATACTGCGAGGTAAACCGTGCAGCCTGAATACCTCTCGGAAGAACAAATCAGCAATCTGAGTAGCCGTGTGTGTAGTAGTGATTGCGAAAAAGTGTGCATATTTCGTCAATCGATCTACCACCACGAAAATACTGTCCTTCCCTTGAGCTTTTGGCAAGCCCGTGATGAAGTCCATGGATAAACAATCCCACTTCCTCTCAGGAATAGGAAGCGGCTGTAGAAGACCTGCAGGGTATGTGTGCTCTTGCTTGTTCTGCTGACAAACAAGACATTCCCTGACATACTGGAGAACATAGGACTTGAGACCCTTCCAAGAGAATCTCTCCCGTACCTGCCTATAGGTCTTATAGTACCCGGGATGTCCTGCCATGGGTGAATCATGCAATGACCTCAAAACCCTGTCCCTCATCTCAGAACCTGGGACCAATAAAATCCTCCCTTTGTAGATGATAAGGTCATCTACAAGTGAATACCTGTCATCCAACACTGATCCATCTACTATGCTAGAGGCCCATGGGTCCTTAGCATACTCTGCTACTATCAGATGTCTCCAGTCTTCTGAAACCAGTGTAATAGAACTCAAGTGAGGACGGCGAGATAAAGCATCAGCAACCACATTCTGAGTGCCCTTGACATAGGAGATGTCAAAATCGTAAGACTGAAGCTTGCTGACCCATTTTTGTTGTCTCTCATTAAGATCTCGCTGCCCAAGAAAATGCTTCAGACTATTATGATCGGTTTTCACAGTGAACTTACTACCAATCAAGTACTGCCTGAATTTGGCCATCGCATGCATGATAGCCAACATTTCCTTATCATAGATACTAAAACTCCGTTCAGGCCCTCTTAGCTTTCTGCTCTCAAAAGCTATAGGGTGTCGATCCTGCATAATAACTGCACCAATACCCTCACCACTGGCATCGCAATGTAACTCAAAGGGTTTAGTGAAGTCCGGTAAAGCCAAAACAGGACACGAAGTCATGAGAAGTTTGAACTTCTCAAAGCACGCTTGTGCTAATGATGTCCACTCAAAAGCACCTCTCTTAGTCAAATCGGTTAGTGGCGCAGCATGCCGCGAGAATCCACTAACAAACCGACGATAGAAGGCACACAATCCTACAAATCCCCTGAGCTGTGTCAAAGTCTCAGGTGTAGGCCAATCAATGATGGCTCGAACCTTCTCTGGGTCCATGCTGACTCCTGCACCGCTGGTGATATGTCCCAAATATAACAGCTCTGCCATGCCCAAAGCACACTTGGACTCCTTGGCATACAAGGACTCCCTGTCAAGTATACTCAGAACCTCATCCAAGTGAACCATATGTTCCTCCCATGATTTACTATAAACCAGGATGTCGTCGAAGAACACCAAAACAAATTTCCTCAAGTGAGGATGGAAAACCCTGTTCATTGTCGACTGAAACGTGGCTGGAGCATTGGTTAACCCGAATGGCATAACCAAAAAATCAAAGTGTCCACAGTGACATCTGAACGCAGTTTTCTCTATGTCCTCTTCTCGGACTCTGATCTGGTGATAACCTGTTCTCAAATCAATCTTTGAGAAGTAGCAAGCTCCATGAAGCTCGTCTATCAACTCATCTATCCGAGGAATAGGATACCTGTTCTTTATGGTTTTCCTGTTGAGCATTCTGTAATCGATACACATTCTAAGTGTACCATCCTTTTTCTTCACCAAAACAACTGATGAAGCAAAGGGTGACTTACTCGGCCTGATGTGCCCCATAGCTAGCAGCTCCTGAATAGTCTTCTCAATCTCATCTTTCAGACGCTTGGGGTGCCGGTAAGGAGTAATCATAATCGGTTTCGTGCCCTCCTCTAGTTCTATAATATGCTCAATACCTCTATCAGGAGGCCTGCCTGGTGGAATAGCACTGAATACCTTAGCATGTTTGATTCGAAGTTCCTGCACATCTGGATGGTATGAAGAAGCTTGCTGATCCAACTGTGAAGGCATTAGCTTGCACTCAGCAGCCCACTCTACCATATCATTACGAATCAAACGCTCCATTCTCCGAAGTGAAATCTCCCTAAGGTTGCTGTCCCTGATGGCTTTGAGAATATGATTTGTGCCATCAATGGTGAACTTCATCTCCATGTCACGCAAATTAAGCGTGAACTCTCCTATTGCATGAAGCCACTTCATGCCAAGAACTACATCAGTTCCACCCATGTTTACCACATAAAAATCTGCCTTGAACTCAAAATTGTTAAGTTTCAAAGGCAAGTCAGGTATCATCCTCTCACAATCGAGAGTGTTTCCATCTGCAACCCTCACACGAATGCCTTCAAACTGCTGAGTTTGAATACCCCGTTTCTCTACCAACCGTGAATCGATGAAGTTATGGGTTGCACCTGTATCAAGGAGAGATATGACCCTTTGACCAGCTAGGATCCCACGGAGTCTGAAAGAACCCTCTTTCTGCATGCTGGACATATGAGCCTCCTTAAGTTCTGTTTCCTCTGCAATTTCTGCTTCATTTTCTGACTCTTCTCCATCTGTATCATAGATTGGAGCTCGCTGATCAGAAAAATCAGTCAATGGTTCTTCCTCATAAAACCACTCCATGTGCTTGTTTTGCCCTTTTGGTTTGAGGGGGCAATCATGATTAAAATCATACGGACCTTTGCAGTAAAAACAGAGTTTTCTCCTTCTCAAATCATTCATGGTTTCTCGATCTAAAGGGGCTGCAAATTTCTTTTTCTGATCTGTATTATCAGCCTTCTTTGGATCTGATTTATTTTCCGTGTATGATGTGGTAGGCTTCGAGCTAAAAGGCTTACGAGGTGTAGATAGCTCCATGCTGCGAGCTTTCCTCATTGCCTCCTGTAAGGTAGGTGGATCAAATGCTTTTATCCAACCTTTCATGGGCTCGAAAAGACCTTCAATGAATAATATGACCAGCCTTCTCTCTGAGATCCCTGTCACCATAACAGATAGTCTTTGGAATTCACCAATGTACGATTCCAAGCTACCTAACTGTTTCAGCTGTGCTAAATCTCTGAAGAAAAGCTCAGGATCCCTTCTGTCAAATCTCTCTACCAGTCTATCAGTAAACTCCTGGTACGAGGTAATCCTGTCGTGATGAAGAGTAGTCATACCATGAATCCACCAGTCATGTGCTACGCCATCAAGATGAAGTGCTGCAAAACGAATGGCATCCACCTCAGGCATGGGGCGTAGTGTCAGGAAAGTATCCAGTTTACTAACCCAGGCACGTGCTGTAACTCTGCCACTGCCATCATAGTGAACTAAGGTTAGTTTGCTGGTTGCCTGTTTAAGATCACTCTGTTTGTGTCTAGGACGCCTGTCATTCCTGTTCCTGGTGTGCTCTCTCTTCTGGCTCATGAACCTGTCAAAGTTAAGGTGCTCCTTAACCCTTGGTGGCAAATTATCCCACTCATCATGCATAGCCATAATATTATCTGCAAAATTAATTTCACCACCTTGTTCAGCTTCGTCCACTTCCTCAGCATCATCTCTGGTGAACGTGGGATATGTAGCTCTCTCATAGGTGCGTACTGGATCTATAATTCTTTGTGGCTCTCTATGGATACTGCCATCTCGATCTGAATCCAAACTACGAGCTCTGTTTATTGACAAATTTTGAACATTCGTGCTGAGTTGTTGAAGAATAGTTGCTACCTGTTCTTGCCCTGCAACCATGCCTCTAAGCACGTCTTTGGCTTCTCTGTCCTCATCCTCCCAAGTATTCCTGTGAGAACTTTCTCCAGCCCTGTTCGCCATATTGTCCCAATCTAATTCCTCCTCCTGATCTGCAAACGGAAATGGTGGAAAAGGATTTTGGTCGCCTCTCTGATTTCTAGGACCCCCTCTGAAATAGGACTTGCCAAAACCCTCTTTATTTGACTTCATAAATTCTCAAACCCCACAAGCTGGCAGGATGTGAGCTCTGATACCACTGAGATGAGCCCTGCTGGCTCTCAGCTCAAAACCCTCAATTTCTTAAGTCTTTAAATGTTTTTTTAAGTTTTTAGAGAAATTTTAATAGACAGAAGAGAAGGGGCGCAGCATATTTTTGCTCATAAAATGTGAATTTGATCTTATTTCTTCAAAAGGAAAGTACAAAATATATTATTTAACACCAACAGATAGATTAAGAATGATAAACATACCAAGAAGGCTCCAGATTATTTTAAATAAATAAATTGCCAGATCTACAGCTGGAATTGATGAAATCAAGCTTGAATGCACGCCAAGACTCCAGAAGTAGCTTCTCCTGCTCAGAAACTGGTCACAAGGCTCTGAAATAGCTAGCCGCCAATGATAGATGCCAAAGCCCTCTCAAAAGGAAGGCGTTTCACTTATTTCCTTCACACGCCTTTCTCAAGGCACAAAACCCAAGGCAAGCCGTACGGCCATGAAAGGAAGAAATAGAATCTCTGAAGGAAAGTCTCTGTAGTTGTGGAAAAGGCGCCACCAGTAGAAACCCTCAAGTTATTGCAAAAGAACAAACAACTGCAAATATGAAACCTCTGTCTGCAACTGTAGAACCTCTGTGTGAAGCTCTCAACTGTACTGATTCAGCTGATCTTTCACAGCCTCAAAAGTACTCAACACTGAAGAGTTTTCCGTTCTCCAATGGACAAAATGATCAAACCCTGGTCACAGGAGAATGCTCAGAAGAAAATGCACAAGGCAATTCGAAATAGTCAAAAGTTATCTGTTTCAATTGCCAGGAAATGCCTTTATACCAATTGGCACGCATTTCAAGAAAAGTACGGCCTTTGCAATCATTAAAATATTTTAATATTTTAATATAACCTTTTTCAATAGTTGCCATAACTACTTTGAGCGCACTTTTCAATATTTTAAGTTATTAAAATATTATAATCCCCTTTTGACATTTCTTAAGTGATATAAAATATTATTAAAGTCATTGTGACTTTAATAAAAGGCGTATAAGTTAAATAATTAACTGAATCACTTAAAATTCCGTAAAACGCTCAAAACTCAGGATAATCTCGTGCCGTCAGAAGCTGTGACTCCTGGAATGCAAACGCTCGCTGTGATCCAAGCACTGTCCACTGAAAACACGAACAATCAAACTCTCCAAAAAAACATCACTGACCCTCTATCCAAACTGGCTAGCCCACAAGGGTCCAATAAAGGGCTAACACACTGTTCCCGAGAACTGTCTAGCGAGGGGACATCACAATTAGTGGCTATAGCTTGTAGGGGACTCATAGAATTAAAGCCATCCACAGATAGGTTATGTACAGCAGTTACTCCGTATCCTGTTCTGATTCGTTACAAGAAATAATTCAGTAATGTTGATGTCAAGGAAATAATGATGTTCATTCCTTGAGAAAATAAAAATGGTTCCCTAGATGGGATGTTTCCGGAAATCATGGAATGCTGCTTTTATGATGAATCTATGACCTACTGGATTATATAAATGCTAAAGTAAGCTCAATCCATTGCTTCCTCTGCGTTGTTATGTCATTGCTGAAGCCTGAAGTAAGCTCAATCCATTGCTTCCTCTGTGTTGTTATGTAATTGCTGGAGTAAGCTCTAGGAATGAATTTATTACACTCTACCAATACAAAAAAAGCGATATTATAATTCAAAGGGAAACTGATTCATGGAGTTGGAAAATTATTGGATGATAAGTTCTATTTTTCTTTTTCTAAGCCGTTATGATATCAGATAAAAAAAATATCTAGAAGCAAAGCACATTTAGTTTTTTCACCCCACGCTCTGTTTTGTGAATTTGATGATGTAAAAGCTCCTCTGGCCACAAGAGATGTAAGAGGATAAGCTGTACGTTACCTTCATCTACCAAGCCTTGGAAAGAATCCTATGAATTTTTAGTATCTTGTCATTCACTTAGCTCCCATTCCTTACATCTTGCAACAATTACAGGCAGCCTGTAGGAATCAGGCAGCTGGAAATCAAAACAGAACAGCAGTTGTTTCAAGTGTATGTTAATTGTTTGATATGATGCCAATATGGCAACCTGAAGATAAGTTATATCAGAAAATTATTTCACAATGATAATAGTACTATCCCTCAAGAGAACAATACATATTGGCAATGAAATCAGGAAGCAAAGCCTTAGTTATAAAAATTCTTGGAATTTAATTCTGGTCTAGAATATTGGATGTTATAAACTTTAAATGGTGTGTTATTCACTTTTAGGATGTTAAAGGTTGCTCTTTTGTGTGCTTGGATCAACATATGGCAGCCATCACAGAAGATCAAAAATGGAAAAAAAGGAATAAGCAAAGAAAAAAGACTCCACAATATGGTAGAAGACATTTGTAGGAAAAATAAATGGAAGTATGACCTTGTATGACATCAAGGACACTACACCTAGATGATAATAGTACAGAAAAATGAAACTTCCATTGACTATGTTCAATTCTTCCTGTAGCAACTAGCACATCACAAGAAATGCGTACAGTAAACTGACCCAGTGCAGAGATGACCAAAATTCTTCCTGAGAAATCTGTATATAGTTCTATGAAAGCTTGTCTGATGAATTCAAGGCAAGGCACAACATTGTCCATTCCTGTGTAAAAGTGCATTACAAAGTTGAGGGAGAAATTTGCAAAAATTATAGGCATTATGTTATGTGTCTGATGGACACAGTTCTTCACTACATGTTTGAACTAAATTTTGATAGAAGGCTTCTGAATTGGATAAAGTAATTATATTTTCATCACAGACCGTCCCCTTCATTGGACAATTCTAACATTGTTCTTGTATGGATTAGGAATGAAAGAAAATTAATATGAAAATAAACACCTTACACAGTATTATTACTTCTAGTCAGTGAGAATTTTTAAACCCTATAGGGATGGTGTTTAAAATAAAATTCCTATCTCAAATTGTCAGCAAACAGATGGCTGAAATCCCAAGTGTTTTGATGGCATGACCAAAATTTGATTAGAGAGCAATGCTGATGCTATTCTCTCTTGACTTGTGTTGCAAATTACTTAAATTGAGTAGTTCTTGACTGATACACAACACAAGTCCCAGGAGAGTGTTGTAGAGGGCAACATAATAATGTAGCTAGTAAATTACCATGTTATAATGAATATGCAACACAGCAAAGCATTATGCATTCATGCAAACAATAAGAACATAACAATTCTCTTCTAGACTGAGAATTCCAGTAACACATCCTACCAGATTTGCAAAGCTAGAGGACCTGGGAACATGGGAAATGAACACCTGCTTTCCTCAGGTCGAAACAAGAAGAATTACAAGGAGAGGCAGTTACAATGAAAACCATTTACAGATCGGTTCAGTTTCTATAAGGGTTGAATATTCATCTTTATGCAAAGGTGTCAATTTGTCTTCCATGTGTGCTTTGTAAGGGATGATACTTGGACATCACATGCAACATGAGAGCATTGTCTAGGGTGGCACCATGCGGCATGAATGTTTGGCATCCAACCTGGCATCCACTGAAGCTATCCACTCTGCATGCCATCTTGAGGAAAGCCAATTAAATTAGATGTCAGCTAAGCTGTAGTCTGAGATGTTGTCATCCTAATAAGATGGTGCCAATATTTGGTGTTGGGCCTCACCTGAGCAAAAGCCCTCCATACTAGATGCCATCTGAGGGGTAGCGAACTGAATGGTGCACTAACACTAAGCCAGCCAACATTGTTAGCTCTATTGGATAGTGTTGATCTGATTGGCTAGTGTGGTGTTGATATGGAGAAGCCAATCAGATAGTGTTGGTCTGATTAAATGTAGCATTGAACCAAAGTGAATCGATTGACTAGCACTAGAGTGACAAACCAGTCGAAATGATGTCAATCCAAGATAAGCCAGTGTGATGTCCCCTCGCTAGACAGTTCTCGGGAACAGTGTGTTAGCCCTTTATTGGACCCTTGTGGGCTAGCCAGATTGGTTAGAGGGTCAGTGGTACTTACTGGAGAGTTTGATCGTTTTGGTTTTCAGAGCCCAGTGACTGGTTCACAGCAGGCGTTGGCATTTCAGGAGTCCACAGCTTCTGACGGCACAGGAATATTCTGAGTTTTGAGCGAGTTATGGAATTTTAAGTGATTAAGTTAATTATTTAACTTAATGCCTTTTTTATTAAAGTCACATCGACTTTAATATATTTTATATCACTTAAAATGTTCAAAAGGAGATTTAATATTTTAATGACTTAAAATATTAAAAAGGTGCGCTCAAGTATTAAGTGGAAACTATTGAAAAGACTTAATACAATATTAAAAGATTTTAATGATTGAAAAAGGCGTATTTTTCTTGAAATGCGTGCCATTTGGGTATAAAGCATTTCTCTGGCAATAGAAACTCATCTTTGACAATTTCACTTTGCCTTGTGCTATTTTCTCCTGTGCATTCTCCTGTGACCAGGGTTTGAACATTTTGTCCATTGAGGAACGATAACTCTTCAGTGTTGAGTGCTTTTGAGGCTGTGAAAGATCAGCTGAATCAGTACAGTTGAGAGCTTCACACAGAGGTTCTACAGATACAAACAGAGGTTTAATATATTCAGATTTCTTATTGTTTGCAAATAAATGAGGGTTTCTTCATCATGAGGTGTCCTCTCCAGCAATTCTTCAGTTGTCATCATTGTTTCTTCAGCAGTTGACTTGGGCCGTACATTTGCCTTGGGTTTTGTGCTTCTTTGGAAAAGGCGTGTGAAGGGAATAACTAAAACGCCTTCCTTTTTGCTCTTCTTTGTGCTTCTACTTTGGCGTCTACTACTACCAGGCCATTGTATCTCATTTCTGAGAGGGAGAAACCAAATCTGGAGCTTGGGTGAGCTTATATGCTTGATTTCACCATTTCCGGCTGTCAAACTAGCAAATTCTTTAATTAAATAATCTGGAGCTATTCTGGTATGTGTATCATTTGCATTCTATTTGTCTCAATAAAATAATGCAATCTACACTCTCTTTCTGAAGCAAATAGTGTTAATTTTCATTTTATGAGCAATTATGATGTGCGCCCCTTCTCTTCTGTCTATCAAACATTCTCTTAAAAAATTAAAGAACACATAAAGACTTAAGAAAATAAGGGTTTTGAGTTGAGAGCCAGCAGGGCTCATCACAGTGGCATCAGAGCACTGATTCTGCCAACTTGTGGGGTTAGAGAAATTTATGAAGTCACACAAAGAGGGTTTTGACAAGTTTTATTCCAAAGGGGGTCCTAGAAATCAGAGAGGTGATCAAAATCCTTTCCCACCATTTCCGTTTGCAGATCAGGAGGAGGAATTAGATTGGGATAATATGGCGAACAGGGCAAGTGAAAGTTCTCACAGGAATACTTGGAATGATGAGGACAGAGAAGCTAAAGACGTGCTCAGAGGTATGGTTGCAGGGCAAGAACAGGTGGCGACTATTCTTCAACAACTCAGCACGAATGTTCAAAATTTGACCATTAATAGAAATCAGAATCTAGACCTAGATCGTGAAGGCAGTATTCACACAGAGCCTCAGAGAGTCATAGCTCCAGCACGTACCTATGAGAGAGCTACATGTCCTACGTTCACCAGAGATGATGCTGAGGAAGTGGACGAAGTTGAACAGGGTGGCAAGATTAATTTTGCAGATAACATTATGGCTATGCATGATGAGTGGGATAATTTGCCACCGAGAGTTAAGGAGCACCTTAACTTCGACAGATTCATGAGCCAGAAGAGAGAACACACCAGAAGCAGGAATGACAGGCGGCCTAGACACAAGCAGAATGATCTCAGACAGGCTACCAACAAACTAACCTTAGTTCACTATGATGGCAGTGGTAGAGTTACAGCACGTGCTTGGGTTAGTAAACTTGACACATTCTTGACACTACACCCCATGCCAGAGGAGGATGCCATTCGTTTTGCAGCACTTCACCTTGATGGCGTGGCACATGACTGGTGGATTCGTGGTATGACTACTCTCCATCATGACAGGATTACCTCATACCAGGAGTTTACTGATAGACTGGTAGAGAGATTTGACAGAAGGGATCCTGAGCTCTTCTTCAGAGATTTGGCACAACTGAAACAGTTAGGTAGCTTGGAATCGTACATTGGTGAATTCCAAAGACTATCTGTGATGGTGACAGGAATCTCAGAAAGAAGGCTGATCATATTGTTCATTGATGGTCTTTTCGAGCCCATGAAAGGTTGGACATATTATAGAGTTGGATGAGGGCACGAAACCGATTATGATTACTCCTTACCGGCACCCCAAGCGTTTGAAAGATGAGATTGAGAAAACTATTAAGGAGCTGTTAGCTATGGGGCACATTAGGCCGAGTAAGTCACCCTTTGCTTCATCAGTTGTTTTGGTGAAGAAAAAGGATGGTACACTTAGAATGTGTATTGACTACAAAATGCTCAACAGGAAGACAATAAAGAATAGGTATCCTATTCCACGGATAGATGAGTTGATAGACGAGCTTCATGGAGCTTGCTACTTCTCAAAGATTGATTTGAGGACAGGGTATCATCAGATCAGAGTCCGAGAGGAGGACATAGAGAAAACTGCGTTCAGATGTCACTGTGGACACTATGATTTCTTGGTTATGCCATTCGGTTTAACCAATGCTCCAGCCACGTTTCAGTCTACAATGAACAGGGTTTTCCATCCTCATTTGAGGAAATTTGTATTGGTGTTCTTCGACGACATCCTGGTTTATAGCAAATCATGGGAGGAACACATGGTTCACTTGGATGAGGTTCTGAGTATACTTGACAGGGAGTCCTTGTATGCCAAGGAGTCCAAGTGTGCTTTAGGCATGGTAGAGCTTTTATATCTGGGACACATCATCAGCGGTGTAGGAGTCAGCATGGATCCAGAGAAGGTTCGATTGGCCTACACCTGAGACTTTGACACAGCTCAGGGGTTTTGTAGGATTGTGTGCCTTCTATCATCGGTTTGTTAGTGGGTTCTCGCGGCATGCTGCGCCACTAACTGATTTGACTAAGAAGGGTGCTTTTGTATGGACACCACTAGCACAAGCGTGCTTTGAGAAGTTCAAACTTCTCATGACTACGTGTCCAGTTTTGGCTCTACCGGACTTCACTAAACCCTTTGAGTTACATTGCGATGCCAGTGGTGAGGGTATTGGTGCAGTTATCATGCAGGATCGACACCCAATAGCTTTCAAGAGCAGGAAGCTAAGAGGTCCTGAACGGAGCTTCAGTATCTATGATAAGGAAATGTTGGCCATCATGCATGCCATGGCCAAATTCAGGCAGTATTTGATTGGTAGTAAATTCACTGTGAAAACCGATCATAATAGTCTGAAGCATTTTCTTGGGCAGCGAGATCTTAATGAGAGGCAACAAAAATGGGTCAGCAAGCTTCAGTCCTACAATTTTGACATCTCCTATGTCAAGGGCACTCAAAATGTGGTTGCTGATGCTTTATCTCGCCGTCCTCACTTGAGCTCTATTACACTAGTTTCAGAGGACTGGAGACATCTGATAGTAGCAGAGTATGCTAAGGACCCATGGGCCTCTAGCATAGTAGATGGATCAGTACTGGATGACAGGTATTCACTTGTAGATGACCTTATCATCTACAAAGGGAGGATTTTATTGGTCCCAGGTTCTGCGATGAGGGACAGAGTATTGAGGTCATTCCATGATTCACCCATGGCAGGACATCCCGGTTACTTTAAGACCTATAGGCAGGTACGGGAGAGATTCTCTTGGAAGGGTCTCAAGTCTTATGTTCTCCAGTATGTCAGGGAATGTCTTGTTTGTCAGCAGAACAAGCAAGAGCACACATACCCTGCAGGTTTACTCCAGCCGCTTCCTATTCCAGAGAGGAAGTGGGATTGTTTGTCCATGGACTTCGTCACGGGCTTGCCAAAAGCTCAAGGGAAGGACAGTATTTTCGTGGTGGTAGATCGATTGACGAAATATGCACACTTCTTCGCAATCACTACTACACACACGGCTACCCAGGTGGCAGATTTGTTCTTCCGAGAGGTATTCAGGCTGCACGGTTTACCTCGCAGTATAGTCAGTGACAGGGACAGCAGGTTTATGAGTAACTTCTGGCAGGAGTTATTCAAACTTTGCGGGACAGAGCTCACCCCGAGTACCAGCTACCACCCCCAGACAGATGGGCAGACGGAGATCGTCAACAAATGGGTGGAAGGGTACTTGCGAAATTATAGTTCAGGGCAGCAGAAGGCATGGGTGAGGTGGTTATACCTTTGTGAGTATTGCTACAATACCACCCATCACATGAGCATCCAGATGACACCTTACCGAGCGTTATATGGATATGACGCTCCGAGCTTTCTAGACTTATTGCTGAGTGACAGTAGAGTTCCCAGTGCTGGTGATTTATTACAGGAGAACCAGGATATTATGCGGGCACTCAGGGAGAATATACAGAAAGCCCAAAATCAGCAAAAGCAATATGCTAATCAGAGACGAGTAGAGCGGTCTTTCGAGATCGATGATTTGGTGTACCTGATGCTTCAGCCTTATAGGCAGTCCACCCTTCGTAAGAAGGACTCCAGAAACTTAAGCCGCGATACTATGGGCCGTTCAGAGTTGTCAGACGTGTCGGTCAAGTGGCTTATGAGTTAGATCTTCCAGTGGACAGTAGGGTTCACAATGTGTTCCATGTGTCACACCTCAAAAAGGCGTTGAGACAACACGTAATTCCTTCTATTGATTTGCCACCCCTGGATGATGAGGGGAAACTGGTTTTGATACCTGAGGCCATTTTGGACTCCAGAGAGCATCATCTTCGGAGGCGGGTTATCAGGGAATACTTGGTTAAGTGGAGGGATCTACCGACAGAGGATGCTACTTGGGAGAGCGACAGTATTCTTCAGCATCCGGCTTTGAGTTTGCTTGTGGACAAGCAAATTCGGGGAGGGTGGACTGTGATGTCCCCTCGCTAGACAGTTCTCGGGAACAGTGTGTTAGCCCTTTATTGGACCCTTGTGGGCTAGCCAGATTGGTTAGAGGGTCAGTGGTACTTACTGGAGAGTTTGATCGTTTTGGTTTTCAGAGCCCAATGACTGGTTCACAGCAGGCATTGGCATTTCAGGAGTCCACAGCTTCTGACGGCACAGGAATATTGAGTTTTGAGCGAGTTATGGAATTTTAAGTGATTAAGTTAATTATTTAACTTAATGCCTTTTTTATTAAAGTCACATCGACTTTAATATATTTTATATCACTTAAAATGTTCAAAAGGAGATTTAATATTTTAATGACTTAAAATATTAAAAAGGTGCGCTCAAGTATTAAGTGGAAACTATTGAAAAAGACTTAATACAATATTAAAAGATTTTAATGATTGAAAAAGGCATATTTTTCTTGAAATGCGTGCCATTTGGGTATAAAGCATTTCTCTGGCAATAGAAACTCATCTTTGACAATTTCACTTTGCCTTGTGCTATTTTCTCCTATGCATTCTCCTGTGACCAGGGTTTGAACATTTTGTCCATTGAGGAACGATAACTCTTCAGTGTTGAGTGCTTTTGAGGCTGTGAAAGATCAGCTGAATCAGTACAGTTGAGAGCTTCACACAGAGGTTCTACAGATACAGACAGAGGTTTAATATATTCAGATTTCTTATTGTTTGCAAATAAATGAGGGTTTCTTCATCATGAGGCGTCCTCTCCAGCAATTCTTCAGTTGTCATCATTGTTTCTTCAGCAGTTGACTTGGGCCGTACATTTGCCTTGGGTTTTCTGCTTCTCTAGAAAAGGCGTGTGAAGGGAATAACTAAAATGCCTTCCTTTTTGCTCTTCTTTGTGCTTCTACTTTGGCGTCTACTACTACCAGGCCATTGTATCTCATTTCTGAGAGGGAGAAACCAGATCTGGAGCTTGGGCGAGCTTATATGCTTGATTTCACCATTTCTGGCTGTCAAACTGGCAAATTCTTTAATTAAATAATCTAGAGCTATTCTGGTATGTGTATCATTTGCATTCTATTTGTCTCAATAAAATAATGCAATCTACACTCTCTTTCTGAAGCAAATAGTGTTAATTTTCATTTTATGAGCAATTATGATGTGCGCCCCTTCTCTTATGTCTATCAAACATTCTCTTAAAAAATTAAATAACACATAAAGACTTAAGAAAATAAGGGTTTTGAGTTGAGAGCCAGCAGGGCTCATCACAGCCAGTCAGATAGCATTGAAATGGCATCAGCCTGACGTGAGGGAAACAGGTAGCCACTGAACTTGTTGCAATAGTGGCAACATTGGTAAGCCAAATGGAGTGGCACTAATCCAAATGATGTAGTGCTAATCCTAGAAAACCAATCAGAGAGCACAACAGTGGCACCAACCATTTGACACCAACATGGATGTCACCAATTAGTGCAGATGTTGGCATTGTACATGAATTGTGTTGTTTCCCTAGTAATCATGCGCCAACCCCAGGTAGACCAATCAGGCGGAACACCAGATGAAGGTGCTTAATGAGGGGATACCAAACACCTAGAGAGTTGGCATTGAGATTTGATGCCATGTTACTTGGTGCTAGTTTGCACAAGTCTGGCGTTATGAATAAATATCATACTTCCTGCATGCGTAAGTGGTGACAAGATCATTGCTTCATGGTTGTGCTCTTGAGTCATGTCCTTTTCACTCAGATCAGAGTATGATGTCCAGTAAGTTATAAAATTCATTGTCCTTATTCAACTTGGATTCCAGATCTACCAAGAAGCTTCAATTATCCTCACCTTCTATCCCATTGAAAACAGTAAATTCAACTATTTTCTACTAAAGCTACAATGACTGTTCCTCTAGCCTTCAGATTCACTCTTGATACAGTGATTGTGCTAAAATTCTTAAGCTTTGTTTAAGCCTGATAATGAAACCTTCTAATGTATCGCTTTTATTATAACCTTGACCATTCAACATGGGCTCCTTGGAGGGTGTGTATACTAGAGAAAGGGATCAAAGATCTTAGAAGTCAGTGAGTCTAGGATACCGTGTTATTAAGGAAGAAGGATGGTGAATGCTCTTATACTTGCATAGTATGAAGAGTAAAATTTGGCCAAATTGTGTATCACAAATACACTCTAAGTTGTTAATATAATGACCCATAGCTGCAAATTAAATATGTAGATGTCTTCAATAAATTTGTTATCTTGATAACCTTTAATTCTCAGCTGAGTAGAAGTAACCTGCAAAACCTTAAAACCATGATTAAATGTTTATGAAACCAAGGCCATATGAAGGAAGGACAAACCTGGTCAACCAACCAAAAATAGCTCATACTTCATAGCTCATACTTCACCTAGGAGCTGATTCTGGTCAGTAATTTGATGCTCCAAGGTTGTTGACAACCCGATGCATCCTCTATACTTACTGCCACTTGCTAAACAATTATCTGCTAACCTAGACTTATCCAACTTGAGCCATAGCCCCTAATGTTAGGTTAGGCAAGACCTTCAGCCTTTTCCACAAAGCATTTCTGACCATGCCAAATAAGAGACAACATATCTCTAGTTCAAAATGGCAGTACCTCTATTAATTCTTAGTGTGTCCAAACAATGGGGAATGGAAAAACTCAGCTGTGCATATATAATAGAGGCTTAAAACAACATAAAATATATTAATTGTGGATGATGACAGAGACCCTCCGTAATGATATTTGTAATGTCCCCTTTCTAGCTTAGACATGTTGATAGGTTGCTTAGCCTATTCCTGACCCTCGTAGGCTAGAGCAGGTGGTTAGGGGGTCCCTTTTGGCAGTATTCGGCATGGTTTTACCTCCATGTGATCAATGAGAGTTCAGGTTTGACCTTCGTCGGACTTCATTTGACACACTTACTATTTATAGTAAGTGACTTTTTAGGGTTACTATTTATGGCGGGGCACTTGGACAAGCGAGATGCAATGTTGACCTTTGATCAGACCTTTGCAGATGTTTCAGGACTCATTTGCACATACTTACTATTTATAGTAAGTCAGCTATCAAGGTTACTATTCTTGGCAGGGCACCTGGTCATTTTGGATTTGCAGTGGACACCTTGGTTTTCAGTTGGCTAGGCATATGGGCTTCATTTGATTATATTATTATTATTATATCATTAATAAAGGTACTTTATTAATGATTATATGTTTTAAAGGTGAAATAAAAAGTTTAATATAAGTCACTTTTTAGTCATAAAGTGATGCATGGGGCCATGAGCCTCACATTAGTTGCCACTTAAAAAGTATTTATTTTATTGGGCGCATAAACCAAGGTGGTACTTTAAGTCATTTTAAGTGAGTTAAATATTATTAATGAATTAAAATTCTCAAGGAGAGTATAAAAAGGCAAATGTAAAGCAAATCAACCTCATTGTATTGTGAGTACTTGAATTTGTTTTTGAAGATTTTGACTTTTGCTGTGAGAAACCAAGGGTTTCAGCAGTTTGGCTTCAATCCAGCCATTGGAGAACAAAAACTCTTCAATGTGGAAGCAATTTTGAGGTTGTGCAAGATCAACTGAATTATTGCATGAGGTTTGGCTTCATTCAGGAGTCAAAATAGAGCAAAATTGGTGAAGTTTAAAAAGGGGTTTTGAAGATTGATCAACTGCAGACCTGAAGTTTCATTTGGCAGCCATTAAAATTCAGAATTGAAGCATTCATTTCAGATTCATTTGCTGCTACAGTACCCACGCTACAGTGCACGCGAACAGTGTTCGCTACAGTACCAATGCAGATATTAAATGGTTATCTTCATAATTTCACTAGGGTTTGAAGAGCAGATTTCATATTATGCAAAGAACAACCATTGGTGAAGAGTATTTCAAATTTTGAAGGATTTCCATTGAAGAATATCAAGATTATTATTTGCTGTTGTGGGTTTCAGCTGTATGCATAAATATGGGCAGAATTAAGGCATGACACAGGGTGCAATCTGCAATTATCAGCAAGTCGTCCACACTCCATAGGCTGGCGTGTTCTTCCTGAGGCAAACCAATTGGCCTCTTGACTTGTTAATGCACTTATAGTGGGCGTCCTGCCCTACTAAGATATTTGGTTTCAGTTTGGAGGTGGGAACTTCATCTACAACAGCCATTCAATTTATTTACCAGACATCTTTGGCTGCAATTTCCAGAATTTAATTAAATCAATGTTTTTGGACTTCCAAGTATGTTTGGTATTGTAAAGGCTTTAAAAGAGATGATCAATAGATTAAAAGGTTGAATTGTAACTGTTTGCCAAATTGTCCATTGCTGTAGATGAATATTACAGTCATGAATATGCATGCCAAGTGTTTGGTTATAATGCCTCTTTGTTGTAGATGCACATTCAATGTCTTTTTCTCAGTCCTTTAATTGCATTGGGAAGGCATAAAAGTCTTATATTACAACTTCACTACTTGAAAAGCATTTTGGCATTTATTACAAGCATTATATCAACATTGGCAAACCTCAAAACAATAACACAGCAAACTGAAAATCCAAAACAGCGAGGTAAGACTTAGCATGACAACTGTTTGACAAAATTAAAGGGCAGAAAAGTGAAGAGTTTTGAGTCAGCTTGGGCTAGGCTCATTACAATATCCAAATAATCTTTTAAGCTTTGAGTAGAAATCCAGCAGGTAAATGACCAGCAGTTACCAGCTGGTCTTGGAGATCAAAGTCTTTCTCAAGTGACTCAAGCAAGCTGTAGCAAGATTATGAAGGCACAAGAGTTAAACCTGGATTTGTTTAGGAGGAGTTTCCAGGTGTCAAATTAAAAATTCACTGCAAATTTATGTTGAGACTCTGCCACATATCACATAACACTATAATAGGCCGCAGAGAGGCTCTAGAGGATCATCTATACTAAAGGTAGTATGAACTATTAAGAAAAACTATGAGGAAAACAGTTTGTAATAACTCTATTTTGCATGACCAATCACCACTAATGTGTTCAGGGTTTCTGGAATCAAGCATTGGCTTCTTCTTTAAACATTCCCTAAAGATGGATCCAGGAGAAGGATCCAAGATGTTGCAAAGAAATTTACAAATGCAATGCATTCCAGAAACCTTGAAAAATTTTGCACACTGTAAAAAAATACAATTTGAAAACTAATAATACCACTAATGATCCAAAAACCAGATGTTGTCTATGATCAGATAGTCAGTTGTTCTCCATTGAGTCAAGATTAGACTAGTCAAGGTGTTCATGAAAAAAAAGTTGGTTTTGTATGCAGGCTTGGTGAAGACATAGGATGATCAGAGCATCAAACGGAAGAAGATGGACTTGTGCACAAGTGTTATAACTGTATTTCTCCAATTTTGACATGTTTGCCATTGTTACAGAAGGTGAACATGGCAATTGCCACTGCAAACATGTGCCCTCCCCAACAAACACATGTCTGCTCCCAGCGGAACCAGAAAACACATCTCTGCATGTGAAACTCTTGGAATTCAACAGATTTTGTCTGTTCATTTAACCTTCCTGGCTTTGGTTTGCATCTTGGGGGACATGAAGGGGACTATACCAACCAGGTTTGAGTATTGCACAAGGATCGGCACTCATGTTTACCTCTTGTAGCATGTGGTTTAAACACCACTATCACAATCGTACAAGGTTTTTGGAACAAAACAGCTGATTGAAGATTGTGCAAGCTCTTGTTGATTGCTGAAGCTTTGCAGGTCATATTCAGAGTACTTTCAATGTAATTGGCTGTACTTGAAAGATAATATTTTCCTCACACAAGAGTTTTCCACTGTTTAGAGTTTCTCCAGGTCAAATATTGTGTCTCAGTTATTGTTTACTTGTTTTTAGATGTCGTTTCATGTATTCCATTGCTTGGTGATGATGTATGGATGCACATCCATGACCGTCACATGATTTAAAGACTTTATATACTAGCAATTGCTTAATTGGAGATGTTGTTGAGTAATCACATGGTGAATATCGGTAATTGGTGATCTGTTTTGGCGTATCCCATTTAGTTTACGAGCCAACTTGATGAGCACACGATTATACAAGAGAGGGGAAGGGGGGTGGAGAAAGGCGGGAAGGGCACGGGGCGGAGGTTGAATCAATGCAATATAATCTTTTACTTTTTCAAACTAACAACCACAATAATATCAATTGTGCAATATTGTTCACATAAGATCTAACAATTATGCAACACAAAAACACAAGATATATGTGGAAACTCTTATGGGAGAAAACCACGGAAAAATATTGCTTTTATATAAATCTCTTTTACAATCTTTGCAGCCACCCACCTACATGAAACACCAATCCCCTCTTATATGATTTGTAGGCACCAACCCACTAGAGACACCAATCCTCACAATTTGTTGGCAACAACCCACCGGAGACACCAATCCCCACAACTAAGCACCAACTCAACAAGAGACTCCAATCTCTTCGGTATGAGGCACCAACCTCTCCAATATGGTATCACCTTCACAATGTTGCTTCTTCATCAAATAATGGACAATTCAATCTCCTTTATAAGAATCTTAATCTCATATATATTCAATGAATGATATTCATATAAACTGCTTCACTAAATCTGCCTTGAACATTTTTTCTTCTCTCCTCATTAATATCCTTGCGTTTGAATAATGTACCTTTTAGACTCCACACTTACATCTATTCTTCTTAAATTATCTTTTTCATATCTCTTACAACTCAACACCCACTGCACTTGGTGTATATATATGATATTTCTTTATATTTCTCACACTCTTAACTCTTCAAAATTTTACTCCCTTTTATATCTTCATGCTTCATGAAAAGATGCAACTCTTTGAAATAGATACAAGCATTTGAATGGTCATGTCCTTCACTAAATCTGCTTATGAATGACAAAACATTAATCTTGCTCTCTTTATAAATGTTTTCTTGTGTTTGAATGATATAGCATTTATTCCTCACTTCTCACACATTTCTTATTCCCTTTTATATCTTGATATTTCTATGAAGAGATACATCCTTTCAAAGATAATGACCTTCAAATAGTCAGGACTCCTCTTAAATAAAAATTGCGGCATTTTCAAACTTGATCGCTGCCTTTTCACACATATCCACAATAATATATTTTTTTATCCTCCACACACTTCTCTCTTAACTAATAGATCTTCATTTTTATTCCACATACATCTCTCTTACTTGCTTACTATCTCTCCAATTTCTTTTAACATTTATATTCTTATGCTTTGACATGAAGGGAGACTTCCCTTAGAATGGGCATGTCTTTTTGTTAAGGCAAGATTGCTGCTTTTTAAATTACTGTCCTTAATGACAATATGCTCTCCATACCTTTGACATCAATTACGATATTTCTATCAATCTTGGACAACAAGTTCCTTCATGAAATCAATGACAATATTTGCAACAACCTTCTATACACCTTTGACATCAATGACAACATTTCTAACACAACTAGGGTATCAGAACCGAAAGGCATCATGTTCTCCTCTGTTTCCGCTGTGGCATGACACACCAGTTTGGTGTTGTTATCTTAAGAATTGAGCTCTATTTTGAGCCCGAATTTAATGTTATTTAGTTCGAAACACAATCAATGGGAGCAGAGGAAGTAGAAATAGAAATCGAACCTGTTTAGCAAGAGCGACATCAAAGAAGGGAGCATCCGGACTCAACTTTCGCCTTATCGCCTTCCATACAGGAAACCCCGCTCCTTTGTCCATCTTGGCCCGCGATTTCAAATGCTCACGATGGTTTCAATGGGCACGCTGATAATTCGTTTGATTACAGTAAACTTTTGTTGGAGATACAATCCTTAAAATGTGTGTAATTCACTAAATGTATTTTTTATATTATAGAAATTAGTCATTTTAAGGTATTAGAAAAATAATTAGAATTAAAAATTATATAATATAATTAAAATTTTATTTTAAAAAAAAATACAATAAAATTATCTTAAGTTTAGAATTATAGAATTTGGTATCATAGTTAATCTTAAATAGAGTATATTTTAGAGGGTGCGTTAAAATTGAAACACTTCTTAAAGAATTTGAAATTTTTTAAAGGGAAATGGTTCAATGGTGGGGAATTTCACTAATCACTAGTAGGCTCAAAGTTTGAGTGTCAAGCCTATCTAATATTCTCATTAATGTACTTACAATTCTTTGTAGAGACATATGCAATCATGTTGGTATACAAATTTTGCACTATAATAAATGTTTGAAAATCAACTTTGTATCTAAAAAAATAGTGAAAACTATACCAATAGTGGGTAAGGTTGCAATGAAAAGAAAACCTACTTTTGCATTAAGATGGGCAGCTCCCCCATTTGATAAAGTTTTTTTTTATCATTTTTTTGACAAAAAAAATAAAAAATTTCAAAGATAACAAAAATATGATTTAAAAGAAACCCAACCAATAAACATACGAATATCAACTTAAGTTCCTTGCATGCAATCGAGATAATAGTGACTAGCTTTCTTGCAAAAGAAAGAAAATACTTTTCAAAGTTTTACAGTATGTACCACAAAGATTTCAACAAATAATAATAAAAATGAATACTCTAGACTTTTCAATATCATGTGTCAAAGATATTCTAGCAAACAAGATTGAATGATCTCACAACTTTGATTAAAGGGTGAACCGTATGAAAAATGTTGGGAAAAGGGACTCACAATATACAAGAAAGGAATCCCTAATCCTAGATTTTTGCCAATAGGGGGATGGTTCATTCAAGGAAACCTAGGATCCCAATGTGGATTGACTATCAACACAAAGGTAAATCAATTATCAACAAGGGAAACCTAGGAAGATCCCTTAGGCTTTAAAGGGTTCACCACCAAGCAAAAGCTTTGAAAAGACAACTTAACATTCAACTCACAAAACCTAGTTATGCAAGCCAAATAATGAGTGCAAATGACAAAATTAAGTCACAGCAAGTTAGGATGTATGTACCTGGGAAGCCTGGAAATGTTATAAGGATTCTAGAAATACAAAAATGTTGTCAAAATATGCTAGGGAGGACTAAGACACCCTTACTATCTTCTTAGTCATGTTGCTATTATTCAGGGCAAACACAGAATCTTTAGATGTCAGAACCAGATCTGAAGAAATCTTTGTAAAATACCTCCAAGAGGAATAAGACACCCTTACTATCTTCTTAGTCCTTATTTGAATTTCTACAATTTTGAAATGTGATCCTAAGGTCCAAGGTTTGTACTTCCTTCTTCTCAGATCTTACGTCCTGAAACTTCCAAATTTGGTCTATAGGTGACTTTCCTTGAAGATGACAACTTTGCACTCCAAATGATCTTCAACCTAAATCTACAAACACAAACACACAAGAGAAGAAAAACTTGTTGATTGTTAGTAAATGAAGGTTAGCCTTGGTCAAACCCCTTGTTGATAATTAAACCAAATAATGAAATGGAATAATGAAGGGAAATGATGAATGAACAAAGTGTTATGTTGCAACTCACCAAACCCTTGTTATGAAATCTACAAACTTGTGTGAAGTGGCTAGTTTGAATGTAGATCTTGAATTGAATGAATGCTTGATAAATCTTGACTTGAATTGCTTGCCTAAATCAAAACCCTACATCACAGATGTTAGCTCAAAAACACACATGATGCAATAATATCTTTGACATGATGCTTGAATCTTGATGATGGCTCCAAATGCTTGATGAATTGCTCTTGAATGCTCTCTTGACCACAAACTTGCTATAATGCATGAATACTCAAGTTGCTATGGTGCAAATGAATGAAAGAACCTTGTATTTATACTTATTCATGCTTAATATCCTAAAATTACACCACACCAAGCCGACATATGAATTCATTAATTAAAGGATCCCACCAAGATTTGAAATTAAATCCCAAAAATAACTTGAGGGGGACTAAAATGTCCTAGGTGGCGTCTTAGTCCCTAGGCTTGAAACTCGAGGCATAGACTCCAAAAAGGGGCCTTTTAAGGTACCTTTGAAATCAGGGTCCCAAGACCTTTGGGGGACAAAGACGCCCTAGGTTTCTTGTTAGTCCTAGTCCAAAAATCAAGAACACACAACCAAAATAATTAAATTATCATTTATCCTTTGATGTTTGTTGGGATTAGCCATAAAAAGACAATTTATTAGGCTTTTGGATGCAAAGTAGGACAAATTAAGACATAAATAAGGATAAATAAAGTAAGGCAGGCCCAAACAAGTATGAAAATGCAAGGGTATGCATTTCCCTCCACTACATTTAGCCCCCACTTTAGTAAGAGAATGAACTTGCTTCAAAATCACACTAAAGTAGACAACCACGCAATCAAGAGGGGTTCAAATGTACAAATGCTAGTAAGATAGGGTGACAATAACTAAGAGGGTGGTCAAGCCCGTAGGATCAAGATCCTATGAAAAACCAACATAGGCACAAAAGAACACACTTGTGGATGATTTATGAAGCCATAACCAGATCGCCAACATACACCATCAAAGATAGAAAAAGGAAAAAAGGAGAAAAGAAAAAAGAAAAATGCAACAAATCAAGCTTCGACTGGCCATCCAACATGCTATGGACTAGGTCTAGGTTGTTTGTCCAAAAAAGGTTTACAAGTGGAACGTGTTCACTATGCAAACAAAATGCATGCTCACAAGGGCTAGCGAAGCTAGTTGTCCACTAGGTGAGCACCAAGAGATCCATATCAAAGTCATACCCCCATTATTATGATAAGGACAAAAGAAAATGCATGCTCACAAGGGCTAGTGAAGCTAGTTGTTCACTAGGTGAGCCCCAAGAAACCATATCAAAGCCATACCTCCATAAGGTACAAAAATGCAACACAACAAGAAAGAGGGATGTTCAAAGGGATTTTTCTTAGTTTGTGCAAGGTCTCATCTTAGGGAACATTGTGCTTAATGTCTCCAAGAGAGGACAAATGCAAGGTCCCATCTTAGGGAACATTATACTTAATGTTTCCAATAGAGGACAAGTCAAATAAATATCATGCTCTTGGAGGAAATTAAACCCAATGACACCACCACGAAAGGAACACATTGTAGGAAGAAAAAAATCGCACAATGAAACATGAGTGTTGATATATGCCCCCACTTTAAAGTAGTTGCTAAATTCATTACTGTGAGCAATTGCTTTAATGTAGAAGAAAACATGAGAGCATACTCGGAAAGCCTTATGCCAAGTCATATGTTTCCAATAAGCTATGTCATGAGAAGGGAAGGCGTTTCCCCCAAAATGTATAACTCAGTACATCACATGTGAGCCAACTTAAGGCATGCCATCTGCATCCCAAGCTTGCTCTTACATATACATGGAAGGAGGTCAACTAGCCAGAAGAGACAACGACAAGTGACATACGAGGAGAAGGATACTTAACCCCTTTCCCCCACTTAGTGCAAGACAAAGATGAGTTGAATTGGAGGAAAGTAAGTATCAGTTAGAGGAATTAGATGCTTCAACACAAGGAAGAGCACTACACTCCTTGAGATGTTGAATTTTGTTTTTTAGAGCCTTACATTCGCTAGTTGAATGACCATGAACTCTATGATATGCACAAAATGAATTCTTGTAATAAAATTATTTTGTGTTCTTGGAGGGAGAGATGTCAAGATACTCTCTTGATCAATAGTAGAATATGTTCCTTTATTTGTAGAAGATGTCATACACACACTAAATGATAAGGCTTTAGATGAAAATGGAGATAAGGGAGGTAAACCTAGATCTTTCTTGAAAGAGCATGGTATGTCATTTGCTTCATGTGTTCATTGTATCTATGTGTAGGAGGGAGATTGTATCTAATACCATAACAATCTTCTAAGTTGGATGAAGGGGGTTTATATTTCTAAGAAGGATTGGTTTCTTCATGAGAACACAAATCCTTTTTAAGGTTATGCATCATCCCCCCATGAGGGATGGGAGTTATATAGTCCCCATCACCACTATGGGGTAATGTTTTAGAACTAAGTTGAGTGAATGAAACACAGGGTTGTTTTGGTTTAGATTGTGAGATCTCGCACTCTCATATAAGGGGAGGTGTAAAACCCCAATCATCATTAGAACATGTATCTAAAAATGAATTGTTGGTATATGACTCTTTGGTTTTTGAGGGTGAGATTTTGGATTCTCTATTGAAAGGAGGTGCAAAATATAACAACCACCAATTATCACTAAAGAGTTTTGTTGTAGGTGAAGGATTAGCATCAACTTGTATTGGTTCAACTTTTGATTTTGGAATGAAAGTATTAGGGGAGTTGGAAGTGTTGTGATCGTTTGATTCATAGCCTTGTTTATCTACTTCAATTATGTATAGCTTGTTGTTGTACTTGAATTTCATTGTGTGGTGGAGAGTAGATGGGACCCCTTTCATAGCATGAATCCATGGTCTCCCTAGGAGAAGATTGTATGAAAGAGATCCTGGCATGATATGGATAGGGGTAGGCAGCACTATAGGTCTGACCTCAATAAGTAATGTGATCATTCCTAGTGGATGCCTATTTGTTGGTATGTGGCGACTGATCATGCTATACTGTATAGCCCATGGTATAATGTACACCTTGGCCCCTATCCTTGCCGGGGTCTAGGGCCGGGCGAGGGTTTGAGGGCGGCAGCCCCCGAGAAAATTTTTTCTTCTACTTTTTCGCGTCATCACCGAAAAAGGGAAAAATCCGATTTTGTAGAACCTAAAATCTGGAAGCTTCTAAGCTTGATAAAAAGGGGTTTGGATGGGTATTACAATATGATGAAAAACGTGATTATTCGCAAGATTGTAATAGGTTATTACATTGGATAATAAAAGTATTGGATGGCTGCGGTTTGGTGGATGTAGCCCGGATTGGGTGAACCACGTTAAATTATTTGTGTTATGGTTTATTTTGTGTGTTTTAGTTTCTCTGTTTATTACTTAAATCTACATTTAATTGTTAGATATCTGCCATCTCTAACCCTAACACTATTAACATTGTCAAAGCCACGAATATGATCATAATTAAGTTGAATAAGCCTCTTGTCCACACTAATTTTTTCTAGGAGGTCAATGCTACAAACATTAATTTTTGCTCCATTGTCTATGATAGTGCACCTAACTGCAGTTTCATTAATGATCACCTTTATCATCAAGGCTTCATTCTTGTTTTGAGTGTCAAGTGAGGGTAATTCATGTTTAGGGAATGTGATTTCCAATCGTGTGACTTGCATATGATCAAAGGAAGGTGTTACATTATTCAATTTCATATAGGATTGGATCTCCTCCCTCTTTAGTTGTGATATTTCTTGAAATAGACTCTTGTATATAGGTGATAGTTGAATGAGTTGCCACATAGATATATTAGCAAGAGTCTTTTTAAGATCTTCAACACTAGGCATGCAAGGTATTCCCAAGAATCCAATGCAATAACTAGTCTTCAATAATTCCCTTAGGCTTGACCGTGGACCTATCAGCTAATTGCAAGACAGTTTGTGTGGGCCTGAGGTTGATCAACTGAAGCAACTACATTGTTTCTTTTGTCATGACATTGATGGCTGCCCCCAAGTCTATTGAAGTATTCTTAATGAGGGTCCCATTAATCTTAAAGTCCACAACTGGACTACCAGGATCGGTATACTTGGTATTGTAATGTTCACCAACATGATATCTGCAAGATTCCCTAAGACATGGACTGTTTATGGATCTTTCCTTTTCTTTCATGGTTTCTTAAGACAGAGATCCCTTACATTTTTAGTATAGATAGGGATGTCTTTGATAGCTTGGATATGTGGGATTTTGATGTTCACATCTTTCAATTTCCCTAAAAGGTTTATCTCAGTCTATGTGTGATGCTTTTGCATAGCTAGGCATTCAAGAAAAGGTGGCTTGGAATTTGAGATAGTTTGGCGTACCGAATTTTGTTCAGGTTCCAAAGATGGTTTATCAGAAGCCTCAACTACATGTTCCTCATCCTCCATTTTTGTGATTTGGGGAGATGAAGGTCTAGCAAGTTGTTTTCTTGATCTGAGGTGGACATCACTCACCTCTACCTCATAAGTGGGGTATTGCATAGCTTCATTAGTATAATCCTGTTGAGCAGACTTAGTGTTGTTAGGTGTAGGTTGGGCAGGGATTTGTTGCTTGGGTGGCTAGGATGTAGGATTTTATGGAGGCATTAGAGCTTGTTTATGTTGTGGAGGAGGGAGCATGGGTTGCTGATAATTCATATTTTATCTAAGTTGAGGCAATGGTGATGTCGCAAGAGTGATTTGTGGTCCCCTACATGTTTGAGCAACTGTGTTATATCTTGGTTGATGTAAAACATTGTTAGATTGCATCATAGATTTCAAGAAATGTCTTAGTTTCTTATGTGATTCACTAATTGGAGGTGACTTAGGAAGCTCTCTAATTAAAGGAGATCCAATTTGTGTCATCATAACCTCAAAAAAATTGTGGTTATTTGCATGATCTCTTAGTGAAGAGGAGTCTAAGTTCACTTCATTATTTTCATCTAAGGAATCCCCTTTACATGTGTCAATGTTCAAGCTTTCTTGCACCATGATATCCTCCCTAGAAGGAGAGTTTTTAAGAGAACTACAAACTAAATGTTCATGACATTTAAAGGTTGGTTCTTCTAAAATGACTTCATCGCAAGTAGGGAAATGATCAATGGTTGAATTGTATTTCTCAATAAAGGTTTCCATAGGTGAAGAGGGACAACTAATATTCTCATGAGTTTCATCAATCAAAGTATCTTCTTTGCAAATAGGGGAGATATGAGGAGAAGAACAAGTATGATCACTTATGATTTCATTCATGCGTTCCCTAATGTCATTCAAAATAGGATAGGTAGGGGAAGGATCATAAAGAGGGTTGTTATAGACCTTAAGGGTTTTATCATTTAACACCAACATATCCTCATCAGTTACAATCTCATCTTCCACTAAATCATTCTCACAAGCAAAGGGAGAATGGAAGTTAGGTAAGGTGATGTTTAGAAATGTGTCTATTATCTCATTTTCTTGTGCTATAATATCTTCCCAAAGGGGACAAGGAGAAGGACAAGCAAGACTTTCATGACTCTCAATGATTGTATCTTCTTTCACTAAGATACCTTCATCACTAAAAGGAGAGGTATTGAGAGAAGAACAACTATAATTTTCATGAATGTCCATGCTTGTATCATCTTCTATCACATCATTCCCACGAATAGGATATATTAGAGGGGGTGTAGGTTTAAGGAAAGCATCACTATTTTCACTCTCTTGTGCTAAGAGACTTTCATAAGTAGGGAATACATTGAATGAATGACTAACATATTTATTGACTAATTTTTTCTTTGCAAACTTGGAAAAGACTAAAACCAAAATTTATGAAAAGTAATCTATGCAAGCTCAAAATTCAATGTAAAGGCCTATAATGAAATGTTTAGATGCAATTTTCAGATTTCAAACAAGGTAATTTACTGACAATATTATGCAATGAAATGTTGTGAATGCAAATTTTCAATGAGGCAATGCATGAAATGAACCACTTTAAGCTAGATTTAGTACAATGCATGAAACAAAAGGTAAACCCACTAAAACATATAACCTATGGTAGCAAACAAAAGCACAAAAAAGTAGATTTAAACCTAGAAAACTAAAACTTCAAAGTCAATAGGGACTAAGATTCCAGCAAGGGAGTCTTGGTCCTGCTGAAGGAATTACGAGGTTCTAGAAACTAGAACAATTAGGAAACAACTTAGATAGGGTTTTGAGCAAAAACCCCACAAAGGGACTAAGACGCCAGTAAGGGCGTATTAGTCCCAATAGGTTTTTTTCAGAAAAATAGTAAAATCTGGATTGATAAGAGTGTTTCCAGAATTCCCACTTAGGGACCTGATGTTTAGAAATGAAATACTATGAAAATGAATGCAAGAAAAAGTGACTAATGACAAGCATTTCAATGCAAGGTTGAATGCAATTGTTTTCAATTTTTAAATGTAGTAACAATGTTCCAAAATGCAATTAGAATAATTGACAATGCACTTTTTAGTTTTTCAATGAGATAAGATAATGGAAGAAAGCAAAAAATGCAACCTATATGCACTTTCACTAATGCAAATGTGAGAAACCCTAGATGTACTTTCACTAAAGCAAGATGCAATGCAAGAATGAATGAAACCTAGATCTAGGATGCTAGTGAACTCCAAATCAGAAAATGAATGTCCAAAATGTTGGGTTCACCAAAATGAATTGTTGGGAAAAAATGGATGGGGAAAAGGGACTCACAATACAAGAAAACAATCCCTAATCCTGGATTTTTCCCAATAGGGGGATGGTTCATTCAAAGAAACCTAGGATCCCAAAGTGGATTGACTATTAACACAAAGGTGAGTCAATTCTCAACAAGGGAGACCTAGGAAGATTCCTTAAGCTTTGAAGGGTTCACCAACAACCAAAAGCTTGGAAAAGACAATTTATCATTCAACTCACAAAACCTAGTAATGCAAGCCAAATAATGAGTGCAAATGACAAAATTAAGTAACAAAAAGTTAGGATGTATGTACCTAGGAAGTCTGGAAATGCAAAAATGTCAAAATATTCTAGGGAGGACTAAGACACCGCTATGTTCTTAGTCCCGCTGTTATTTTTGAGGCAAACACAAAATCTTCGGATGACAAAAATGGATCTAAAGAAATCTTTGAAAAATACCTCCAGGAGGACTAAGATGCCCTTACTGTCTTCTTTGTCTTGTTTTGAATTTCTACAATTTCAAAATGTGATCCTAAGGTCCAAGGTCTATACTTCCTTCTTCTCAGATCTCATGTCCTGAAACTTCCAAATCTAGTCTATAGGTGACTTTCCATGAAGATGACAACTTTGCAACACAACTTTGAAACTTTGCAACTTTGCACTCCAAATGATCTTCAACCTAAATCTACAAATACAAACACACAAGAGAAGAAAAATTTCTTGTTTGTTAGTAAATGGGGGTTTGCCTTGGTCAAACCCCTTGTTGGTAATTAAACATTGGAATGAAATGGAATAATGAAGGGAAATGATGAATGGAAAAAGTGTTATGTTGCAACTCACCAAACCCTTGTTATGAAATCTACAAACTTGTGTGAAGTTGCTAGCTTGAATGTAGATCTTGAATTGAATGAACGCTTGATAGATCTTGACTTGAATTGCTTGCTTAAATCAAAACCCTTCATCACAAGTGTTAGCTCAAAAACACACATGATGGAAGAATACCTTTGACATGATGCTTGAATCTTGATGATGAATCCAAATGCTTGATAAATTTCTCTTGAATGCTCTCTTGATCACAAAATTGCTATAATGCATGAATACTCAAGTTGCTAGGATGAAAATGCATGAAAGAACCTTGTATTTATACTCATTCATGCTTAATATCCCAAAATTATACCACACCAATCCAACATATGAATTAATTAATTAAAGGAGACTAAATCCCGCCAAGATTTGAAATTAAATCTTGAAAATAACTTGAGGGGGACTAAGATTCCCTAGGTGGCATCTTAGTCCTAAGGCTAGAAACTCGAGGCACAAACTCCAAAAAGGGGCCTTTTAAGGTGCCTTTGAAATTAGGGTCCCAAGACCTTTGGGGGACAAAGACGCCCTAGGTGTCTTATTAGTCCCAATCTAAAAATCAAGGACACATAGCCAAAATCATTAAATTATCATTTATCCTTTGATGTTTATCGGGATTAGCTATAAAAATATACAATTTATAAGGCTTGTGGATAAATTAGGACCAATTAACACATAAATAAGGATAAATAAAGCAAGGCGGGCCCAAACAAGTGTGAAAATGCAACTCACACTAAAGTAGCCAACCACACAATCAAGAGGGGTTCAAATGTATGAATGCTAGTAAGATAAAATGACAATAACCAAGAGGTTGGTCAAGTTCCCAAGATCAAGATCCTATGACAAACCAACATAGGCACAAAACACACTTGTGGATGATATATGAAGCCATAACCAGATCACCAACATACATCATCAAAGATAGAAAAAGGAAAAAAGGAAGAAAAAAAGAAAAATACAACAAATCAAGCTTTGATTGGTTGTCCAACACACTATGGACCGGCTCTAGGCTGTTTTTCCAAAAAAGGTTTACAAGTGGAACGTGTTGTCCATTATGCAAACAAAATGCATGCTCACAAGGGCGAGTGAAGCTAGTTGTCCACTAGGTGAGCCCCAAGAGATCCATATCAAAGACATAACCCCATGACTATGATAAGGACAAAAAAGAAAATGCATGCTCACAAGGGCTAGTGAAGCTAGTTGTTCACTAGGTGAGCCCCAAGAAACCATATCAAACCTATACCTCCATAAGGTACAAAAATGCAATGCAACAAGAAAGAGGGATGTTCAAAGGGATTTTGCTTAGTTCGTGCAAGGTATCATCTTAGAAAACTTTGTGCTTAACATCTCCAAGAGAGGACAAATGCAAGGTCTCATCTTAGGGAACATTGTACTTAATGTTTCCAAGAGAGGACAAGTCAAAGAAATATCATGCTCTAAGAGGAAATCAAACCCAATGACACCACCAAGAAAGGAACGCATTGCAAGAAGATAAAAGATCGCACAATGAAACATGAGTGTTGATGTATGCCCCCACTTAAAAGCGATTTCTAACATCATTATTGAGAGCAATTTCTTTAATGTAGAAGAAGACATGCGAACTTACTTGGAAATCCCTATGCCAAGTCATATATTTCCAATAAGCTACGTCATGAGAAGGGAAGGGGTTTCCCCAAAAATGTATAACTCAGTACATCACATGTGAGCCAACTTAAGGCATGCCGTTTGCATCCCAAGCTTGATCTTACATATATATGGAAGGAGGTCAACTAGCTAGAAGAGACAACAACAAGTGACATATGAGGAGAAGGCTACTTAACCCCTTGCACCCACTTAGTGCAGGACAAAGATGAGTCGAATAGGAGGAAAGTAAGTATCAATTAGAGGAATTAGATGCTTCAACACAAGGAAGAGCACCACACTCCTTGAGATGTTGAATTTTGTTGCTTAGAGCCTTACATTCATTAGTAGAATGACCATGATATGCACAAAATGAATTCTTGTAGTAAATTTTCTTTTGTGTTCATGGAGGGAGAGATATCAAGATATTCTCTTGATCAATAGTAGAATATGTTCCTTTATTTGTGCAAGATGTCATACACACACTAAATGATAAGATGAAAATGGAGATAAGGGAGGTAAGCCTAGATCTTTCTTGAAAGAGCATGGTATGTCAGTTTGCTTCACGTGTTCATTGTATCTATGTGTAGGAGGGAGGTTGTATCTAATACCATAAAAATATTCTAAGTCAGATGAAGGGGGTTTATGTTTCTGAGAAGGATTGGTTTCTTCATGAGAACACAAATCCTTTTTAAAGTTATGCATCGTCCTCCCATGAGGGATGGGAGTTATATAGTCTCCATTACCACTATGGGGTAATGTTGTAGAGCTAAGTTAAGCGAATGAAACACAAGGTTGTTTTGGTTTAGATTGTGAGATATCACACTCTCATATAAGGGGAGGTGTAAAACCCCAATCATCATTAGAACTTGTATCTGAAAATGAATCGTTGGTATACGACTCTTTGGATTTTTAGGGTGAGATTTTGGATTCTCTATTGAAAGGAGGCATAAAGTCTAATGACCCCCAATTATCACTAAAGATTTTTGTTGTAGGTGAAGGATTAGCATCAACTTGTATAGGTTCAACTTTTGATTTTGGAATGAAAGTATTAGGGGAGTTGGAAGTGTTGTGATTGTATGACTCATAGCTTCGTTCATTTGCTTCAACTATGTATATCTTGTTATTGTACTCAAATTTCATTATGTGGTGGAGAGTAGATGGGACCCCTTTCATAGCATGAATTCATGGTCTCCCTAGGAGAAGATTGTATAAAAGAGATCCTGGCATGATATGGATAGGGGTAGGCAACACTACAGGTCCAACCTCAATAGGTAATGTGATCATTCCTAGTGGTTGCCCATTAACATTGTAAAATCCATTAATATGATCATCATTAAGTTGAATAATCCTCTTGTCCACACCAATTTTATCTAGGAGTTCAATGCTACACACATTAATTTTTGTTCCATTGTCTATGAGAGTGCGCCTAACTGTAGTTTCATTAATGATTGCCTTTATCATTAAGGTTTCATTTTTGTTTTGAGTCTCAAGTGAGGGTAATTCATGTTGAGGGAATGTGATTTATGATTGTGTGACTTGCATATGATCAAAGTAAGGTGTTACATTATTCAATTTCATATAGGATTGGATCTCCCTCTTTATTTGCAATATTTCTTGAAATAGACTCTTGTATGTAGGTGATAGTTGACTGAGTTGCCACATGGATTATTAGCGAGTCTTTTTAAGATCTTCAACACTAGGCATGTAGGGTATTCCCAATAATCCAATGCAATAAATAGGTCTTCAATAATTCCCTCAGGTGTGACTATGGAACTATTAGCTAACTACAAGACAGTTTGTGTGGGCCTAAGGTTGATCAACTAAAGCAATTGCATTGTTTCTTATGTCAGGGCATTGATGGTTGCCCCAAAGTCTATCAAAGTATTCTTAATGAGGGTCCCATTAATCTTAACGTCCACAACTAGACTACTAGGATTGGTATACTTAGGGACTATAATGTTCCCCAACATGATATCTGCAAGATTCCCTAAGACATGGACTATTTGTGGATCTTTCCTTTTCTTTCCCAGTTTCTTAAGATAGAGATCCCTTATAGTTTTAGTATAGATAGGGATGTCTTTGATAGCTTGGATAAGTGGGATTTTGATGTTCACATCATACTATTTCCCTAAAAGGTCTGTCTCAACCTATGTGTGATGCTTTTGCATAGCTAGGCATTCAGGAAAAGATGGCTTGGGATTTTAGATAGTTTGGCGTACCTAATTTTTTTCAAGTTCCAAAGATGGTTTATTAGAAGCCTCAACTATAGGTTCCTCATCCTCCATTTTTGTGATTTAGGGAGACAAAGGTCAAGCAAGTTGTTTTCCTGATTTGAGGTGGACATCACTCACCTCTACCCCACAAGTGGGTTATTGCATAGCTTCGTTAGTATAAGCCTATTGAACAGGCTTAGTGTTAGGGTTAGGTGCAGGTTGGGTAGGTATTTGTTGCTTGGGTGGTTGGGATGCAGGATTTGATGAAGGAATTAGAGCTTGTTGCTATTGTGGAGTAGGGAGCATGGGCTACTGATAATTTTTTTTTTTGCTACCATTGTTGGCCTTTCATATTTTGTCTAAGTTGAGGTAATGGTGATGTTCCTTGAGCAATTTTTGGTCCCCTACATGTTTGAGCAATTGTGTTATATCTTGGTTGCTGCAAAACATTGTTAGATTGCATCGTAGATTTCAAGAAATGTCTTAGTTTCTTATGTGATTCACTAATTGGAGGTGACTTAGGAAGCTCACTAATTAAAGGAGATCCAATTTGGGTTGTCATAACCTCAAAAAACTTGTGGTTATTTGCATGATCTCTTAGTGAAGAGGAGTCTAATGTCACTTCATCATCTTCATCTAAGGAAGCCCCTTTACATGTGTAAATGTTCAGGCTTTCTTGCACCATGATATCCTCCCTAGAAGGAGAGTTTTTAGGAGAACTACAAACTAAATGTTCATGACATTCAAAGGTTGGTTCTTCTAAAATGACTTTGTTATGCATGTTTTGCACACACGCCCCGCCATAGGCAGGGACCCTCTTTTTTTGCTCCCGAGAGGCTGCTTTGCTCCAGTCTTGTTTTGCATGCCCCATTTTCCAAGCCCAAATTGGTCATGTGCCTTCAAACAATCAAATTCCCCTTACCCAAATTCACCTACTTGGGGTATTCAAGTCTAGGGAGAAACAAAGTCCCTCGTCTCTTTTCTACCTTTTGTCTTGTTCCTACTGGCTTGGTCCCTGATCACTCAATCCACTTTCCACATTTTTGACTTTGGGGACAAATTTATGGTGGATTTGGGATGTTTTTGTGGTGCCTAAGTGAATTTCCAAGGTTTCATCAATGTTTTGTTAAGTTTCGGTGGTTTCAAAACTTTCCCTCTGGAACTCCCTCCCTCTTTGGCTGTTTTGAAACATTCGTGGACCCCCGATAGTCTGCTTTCCACATTTTTGACTTTGGGGACAAATTTCTAGTGGATTTGGGATGTTTTGTGGTGCCTAAGTGAACTTCCAAGGTTTCGTCAACGTTTTGTTAAGTTTCAGTGGTTTCAAAACTTTCCCTCTGAAACTCCCTCCCTCTTTGGCTGTTTTGAAACATTCGTGGACCCCTGACAGTCTGCTTTCCACATTTTTGACTTTGGGGAAAACTTTATGATGGATTTGGCATGTGTTTGTAGTGTCTAGGTGAACTGTCAAGGTTTCGTCAATGTTTTGTTAAGTTTCGGTGGTTTTGGAACTTTCCCTCCGGAACTCCCTCCCTCTTTGGCTATTTTGAAACATTCGTGGATCCCCGACGGTTCGCTTTACACAATTTTGACTTTGGGGAACACTTTCTGGTGGATTTGGGATGTGTTTGTGGTGCCTAAGTGAACTGCCAAGATTTTGTCAATGTTCTGTTAAGTTTTAGTGGTTTTAGAACTTTCCCTCTAGAACTCCCTCCCTATTTGGCTGTTTTGAAACATCCTTGGACCCCCGACAGTCTACTTTCCACTTTTTTTTAATTTTGGGGACAAATTTTTGGTGCCTAAGTGAACTGCCAAGGTTTCGTCAACGTTTCGTTAAGTTTCGGGGGTTTCGAAACTACATCCCTCTTTGGTTGTTTTGGAACATCCATGGAGCCCCTGCAACCCGGCCTCTGGGACTCAACCCCTCTATGGCTATTTCTGGGACTTTGTCCCTCTATGGCCGTTTTGAACATCTGTCGGTTATCGGCAACCTAGCCTCTGGAACTCACCCCTTCATGGCCATTTCTGAGACTCTAGCCCTCCTTGGTCGTTTTGAACATTCGTCGGCCCTCGGTGACTCGACCTTTGCAACTTGGCCCCTCCATGGCTGTTTCCAGGACTTCGACCCTCCTTGGTCATTTTGAACATCTGTCGGCCCTCGGTGACTCGACCCCTTCGTGGCCATTTTTGGGACTCCGACCCTCCTTGGCCGTTTTGAACATCTGTCAGCCCCTTGCAATCCAGCCTCTGGAAGCCGGCCCCTCTGTGGCCATTTCTGGGACTCCGTCCCTCCGTGGCTGTTTCTGGGACTCCACCCCTCTGTTGCCATCTGGGACTTCCCTTCTAGGCTGCTATGTGCTCATTTCCTTTTCAAAAGGCGATGAGCCTATGCCTTTCCCCTTCCAAGCTTCCAGTTTTTTCAAATGAGTCTAATCTTGAGGAAGTTTTTCTAGGCACTCTTCCTTCCCCTTTTCCCATGCGCTATAATTGAAAAATCTTGGTTTTGCTAAGTTTTGTGAGGTCCGGGATCTTCCCTTCCGGTTTGTTGTCCCTCGTTCACTTCCCGCCCCTTGGGATGCATAAATGTTTATGGTCCAAATGAGCTCCAAATATGAATATTATGATCTTTTGATGATGCATGGATGGATCTAACAAGGATTTTGCAAGATTTGACTAACATTTTCCTTGATTTGTGTATGAAAGCACTTACGACACTTCATGTATGCAGGATTCAAGAAGCCTACCATGGGTTCATCGGGGAGACCCATTGAGAAAGTTGAACAAGGAATGTGCATAGCTCCTGTCACCATTCATTTCATGTTCGCCTCTCCCGCTAGCACCCACCAATAGGGTCGACATTAGAAGAAGGCATGTGCCAAGGAATTCAAGGACAAAAATGCAAGGGGGTGGCCTTGAAGAAAGCATAAGGGAGCTATTCGCCTGAATCAGGGGCAACCAATCTATTGATGCCAATCGTCGACGGGCTCGTTTGCTCCAAGGAAGAACACTACAAACACATCAAGTAAGAAGGAAACTTTCAAGTAGTTTTAGCTACAGTAAAAGGGCAATCAGCTAAATGATGAAACTACTACAACACCTGGGCACTAGATGTCAAAACAAATAAAAGACAAAGATGTATTTTAAAATTGTTGGATAATGGGGGGTAGGTGAAATCCTAATGTAATCAAATCTGGGCCATTCGTTCCAAATTTATCCTAGCCATTCATTTGGGCTTTGGAAAACTATAAATATGGGTTTTCCCCTCATTTGTAAGGGTTGGAGAGCTGTTGTAAAAAGCATTTGCAACAATAGAAGACAACATTGCATGATTTTATGGAAGTTCTTTTTGATTTTGCTCATCTTGCATGCATGGTTCTACCTTCTATGTTAGTTTTAGTATTTATTTCTTGAATGGTTGTCCAGATGGTGTTGTTATAGTATTTGATGAGCTTCCAACCCATACTTTTAGCACTTATTGATGACAAGCTGCTGTGCAAAGTTAGCCCAGGCTTCTTTCTGTCATTGTTGCAACCTAGTTCAATTGCATGTTCATGATGTGTATGTGTAATTTGAAAATCAACAGACCTTGGAAGATTGCACTGGTTTTGTGTAGTTGTAGGTTTCTCTTGGTCAAGCAAAACTCAGTTTAGGAAGCCTATCTACTTTAGTAGCCACCATTGTTACTATTCATTCATAACTTAGGATTAGAACAACTTTCTTAACCCTTCTCCTTTTGCTATTTCTTTTAGTCCTTGGTTAGAGTAGGATCTCAAGCATCACCATGAAGCTAAATCAAATGAACTTGATGAGTTTCAGTTTGCTGTTTTGAGTGGACAACCACTGTTCATTCACTTCCAGCACTTTAAAACTACATTTACAAACCCAACTTCCCATGCTTTGTAACTCATATGTAAGTTTGCCTTGTGATTCCAACAAATCACATAAATCAACTGAGATATTCCAAGCACTGTCAAGACTTGACATTAGAGACCTTGGGATAGTGTTCTGCAATCTGATTGTGGAAGATTGTCTTTCAAGAGAGGTAGTGCACCTACACACTACCTGTGTTGAGAAGTGCATAAAATACACATCAATAGAACTAGCGCTAGAAGGAGGGCATGACATGTTGAGGCTACAAAGTTGAAAGTTGGAACTTCGAAAAGAGCACTTTCAAAGAAGAAATATGAGATAGGGAGATCTCTTTTAATGCTAAAAATTAGAAAATTTTGAAGGCAAGTAGAAGTTGAGTCAAAATGGAGCAGCATGCACAAATTGACATCACTCAGCTGCATGCAGATTTGAATAAGAGATTGAAGAAGCCATTGCAACAATTTGCATTGGTGGATAGATGTCGAATCCATTACACTCGCAGGCACAACGAATTGGGATGTTCGACTTTCTTGAGTAGAATCGAAAGGATCTTGCAGGGAGAAATTCCCTTTTTGGAAATATACCAGCCCTTGGCCCTTGAAGACCCACAAGAAGAGCTGACAACCATGGCAGCCAAGGTGTTCAAGGAGTTGATCCAGGAAAATTTGAGCAACAAGGATGAACAAAGATTGGAGGAAATATTGATGTCTAGTTGGTGCAGATTTCACAATGCACCCCACTTCGAATTCACTTGCTCTTCATGCACAAAAATCATCACTCAAGCCAAGGGTTGTTCAAACAAGTTGGAGCAGCCAACTCTCAATGAGGAGAAGTTATCCCATGAGACAAAAGACCTGTCAACATCCAGAGGATAGTAAAGTAAGGATGAACCAAGAAATTTGATACAAGCTGATGTTGGAGCATCAGACATTGAAGTTGAAAACCAGGAGGAAGAGGCAGATTTTTCTAGGACAACAAGGTGCCTTGGTAAAAATCTGATTGAAACTAATTTAAAAGGTCTTCCCTCCACCAATCAAAGGCAGTCCTCCACTCCAAAAGAAGAGCAATTGGTAGGTGATGATGAACCAATGAAGTCTGCAACCATGGATGTTAGGACAGCCAACTCAGATGCTAAAAATCAAAAAGAGGAAAGGGATGACAACCTTACAAAAATAGAAAATGATGACGAAGACATAAGTGAAATCAAACTGGGAGACCTCTCCTTCATAAACTACAACGATCAAGAATTTGAAAATGTAGATTTGGAGGAGTGGGAACAACCACTCACCACGGTTGTCTACCATCAAGCTTCTTTTTCAAGTGAAGATGAGGACCTAGTAGCAGAAAGATACGACCAGCTCATCTCCAAATTAGGAAAGGATTGGTCGGAGCTGAAATACCAAGTGAATTTGGAGGTGCTACTATTTCCAAATTAGTGCAGACTTCATGATTCATCACACTCAGAGTTCACATGCGAACTGTGCCAAGAAGCCATCAAGCAAGTCAAAGAACAAGCAAGGCAGGCAAGTACCCGACCTCCTCTACTTGCTGCCCATATCGAAGAAGAAGACCAAAAGCCCGAATCAAGTGATGGCTCAGCTAAAGGCAGACCTCAAGAGCATGTTAGGGAAACAATAGAAGAAGGACATCAATACAATCTCAGACTTTCGAGCGATGAAGTAGATCAAGCGAGAATGTTGTCCACCAGTCACCAAGAAGTTCTTCCTCTTGAAGAGCAGTTGTGTGCCATGGACGATGGGCTTTTTGGTGAGTCTTTGGAGGGAAATTGTGCAGTAGACTTTGGTCCCCTTGATGAGGTGCCATCAATTGATGACTTCTTTCCATTGGGAGCTGCACTACGAAGTTATGCTCATGTCGAGGAAGAGCACATCCCAAAAGATGGTAGCGATGAATACATACTCCTTGAGCTCCCAAACAATGATGCACTAGAGTTTCCAGATTGGGAGAGGAGCTCCTTCTCCATTTATAGTGATAGTGAGCAAGAGGAAACAAGTGAACATCATAATGAGATGCATGAACAACAAAGGGAAAAAGACAAAGGTGGGGGTGTTTTGATGGCTTCCAACAAGTATGACAGAATTGGCCAACTATAAGATGCAACTTGGAGCCCTTCCGCCATGATCGTTGTTGATCCTCCTTCACATTCAGGAAGCTACAATATGACAGATTTGTCCATGTCATTATCCCATGACATTGAACATCATAAAAAAGAGGTTGATACTTGGGGAAGGAGATGAGACAACATACTACCGTTTGAGGACAACAATCAAGTGGACCCCAGGTTTGTAGAAGATCAACGAGATGAGGTGTACTTCCTTGAAGAACAGTCGATAGGGGTTGCCGATCTCACACAAAGATTGAAAGGGGTGCTTGATGCCCCATTCTCCCAGCCTTATGCAAGCTTAATGTCTGAAGTGTTGCACCCTCCACCACGCCCGCTCGAGGCTACCGATGCAATGATCAACAATGTTGTGCTTGCTCTCGACTGTCCAACGTTGCCATGTCCATGTGATGACATCCAGGTTCTATCCTTCCTTGCCCCTATTATTTCTCATAACTACACTTATCATTTTGATTATGGGAGTGACGAGAGGAAAACTTGCTTATGGATCAACCATGGTTTTAATGAACCTCCTCAATTGCTGATTTTCCATGAACATGCGATAAGTTTGAATGCTACAATGTTGAACTTCTTTTTTCTGAGTATAAGGATAAATTTGCATGGTTAAGAACTACAACGATTGCCTATTTGCTTATGCATGCACTGTGAAATCCAATGAATGTTAATGTCAGCTCGCCCTACCTGAACATAGTGCTTTGTAAATATCTTTATACATAGCTTGTTTTTTTAGTAGTATAGGTTTCCTGTAAATACTCTGCTTTCCTGCTTTCCTTAGGTTAGTTGGTGTGTGTAGGTTGTTTGTTTTTTTGGTTGTTTTCTTTTTGTTTGCTTTCACTTTGCTGCTGCTTTGCTCGGGGTCCCTCTATTTTTAGCTGGGCACATCTGTGTGAACAACAACCATACTTATCGCCTAGGGTTGTTCTATGTATTTCTTTATCAAACTCTAATCAAGTCTTCAGAGTGGACAGTGAAGGTCTTCCGTTAGTGTCAAGTGATATGGGTGTTTGATTCAAAGAGGATAAGTTGTTGGTTTAGTTTGACTCTGATGTATTCTGAAATATTACAGCTCTTACACATCTTAAGAATCTGACGGTCACTGTAGGGCCTTTTGTGAAGTCTAGTTAAGTGAAAAATTTAAAATTTTGCTCCAGCACCACTGTGATTCTTAGCCCTGAGCGTGAGCTTCAATGCTTGCGGGTTGAAATAAAATAGTTGAAAAGAGAAAAGAAAGAAAGACAGAAAACATTGAAAATTAAAAGAAAGAGAAAATTCAACTTTTCAGGGGTATCCAAGCAACTCTATTGGGGCTATGGATGCCCGGCCGACAGTAGAGCAATGTTTAGGAGAATCACAATGACAACCTCGTTGGGGCTATGGACGCCTGACTGACAGCGAGACAATGTCCTAGATGCTTTTGGAGTTAGAATAAACTATGGAGCTTAACTTGACGGAGCTTGGGTTCCTGTAGCAACTAAAGGATGGGAATTAATGCAACTACACACACTTGGATTTTCAGCATACTGAAGGTTGGGTTGACTAGTGGTTTTGATCCTTTGGTTGAGCGTCTAGTTTGTTTTTCCTAGCATGAAGGTCGAAACTAGAGATTCTAGGTTCGTGATTCTAGTTTTTCATCATAATGCTCTGGAGCATTTCCCTAGTGAGTCACCATTTTTTGTGCATGTTTTGCACACATGCCACGCCGTAGGCAGGGACCCCCTTTTTTCGCTCCCGATAGGTTGCTTTACTCTTATCTTATTTTGTGTGCCCCATTTTCCAAGCCCAAATTGGTCATGTGCCTTCAAACGATCAAATTCCCCTTACCCAAATTCACCTACTTGGGGTATTCAAGTCTAGGGAGAAACAAAGTCCCCTGTCCCTTTTCTGCCTTTTGTCTTGTTCCTGCTGGCTTGGTCCTTGATCGCTCGGTCCGCTTTCCACATTTTTGACTTTTGGAAAAAAAATTTGGTGGATTTGGGATGTTTTTGTGGTGCCTAAGTGAATTGCCAAGGTTTCGCCAATGTTTCGTTAAGTTTAAGTGGTTTTAGAACTTTCCCTCTAGAACTCTCTCCCTTTTTGGCTATTTTGAAACATCTGTGGACCCCCGATAGTCTGCTTTCCACATTTTTGACTTTGGGGACAAATTTCTGGTGGATTTGGGATGTTTTTGTGGTGCCTAAGTGAATTGCCAAGGTTTCGTCAATGTTTCGTTAAGTTTCAGAACTTTCCCTCTAGAACTCCCTCCCTCTTTGGCTGTTTTGAAACATTCGTGGACCCCTGACGGTCTGCTTTCCATATTTTTAACTTTGGGGAAAATTTTCTAGTGGATTTGGGATGTGTTTGTGGTGCCTAAGTGAGCTGCCAAGGTTTCATCAACATTCCATTAAGTTTTGGTGGTTTCAGAACTTTCCCTTCGGAACTCCCTCCCTCTTTGGCTGTTTTGAAACATTCGTGGACCCCCGACAGTCCGCTTTCCATAGTTTTGACTGGGGAAAACTTTTTGGTGGATTTGGGATGTGTTTGTGGTGCCTAAGTGAACTGCCAAGGTCTCGTCAATGTTTAGTTAAGTTTCGGTGGTTTCAGAACTTTCCCTCTAGAATTCCCTCTTTGGCTGTTTTGAAACATCCGTGGACCCCTGATGGTCCGCTTTCCACATTTTTTATTTTGGGGGCAACCTTTTGGTGGAGTTGGGATGTGTTTGTGGTGCTTAAGTGAATTGCCAAGGTTTCGTCAACGTTCCGTTAAGTTTCAGGGGTTTTGGAACTATGTCCCTTTTTGGTTGTTTTGGAACATCCGTGGAAGCCCAGCGACCCGGCCTCCGGGACCCGACCCCTCCATGGCTGTTTTGAACATCTGTCGGCCCCTGATGACCTGGCCTCTGGAACCCGACCCCTCCATGGCCATTTTTGGGACTCTAGCCCTCCTTGGCCTTTTTGAACATTTGTCGGCCCCTAGCGACCCGACCTCCCGAACTTGGCCCCTCCATGGCCATTTCCGGGACTCCGACCCTCCTTGGTCATTTTGAACATCTGTTGTCTCCCAGTGACCTGGCCTCCGAAACCCGGCCCCTCTGTGGCCATTTTTGGGACTCTATCCCTCTGTGGCCATTTCTAGGACTCCACCCCTCTGTCGCCATCTGGGACTTCCCTTCTGGGTCGCCGTGTGCTCGTTTCCTTTTCAAAAGGGCGGTGACCCTCCACCTTTCCCCTTCCAAGCTTTTGATTTTTTCAAATGAGTCCAATTTTGAGGAAGTTTTTTTGGGCACTCTTCCTTCCCCTTTTCCCATGCGCTATAATTGAAAAATCTTGGTTTTGCTAAGTTTTGTGAGGTCTAGGAACTTCCCTTCTAGTTTGTTGTCCCTCGTTTGTTGCCCACCCCTAGACTCGCATTAATGTTTATGGTCCAAATGAGCTCCAAATATGAATATTATGATCTTTTGATGATGCATGGATGGATCTAACAAGGATTTTTCAAGATTTGACTAACATTTTCCTTGATTTGTGTATGAAAGCACTTACGACACTTCATGTATGTAGGATTCAAGAAGCCTACCACGGGTCTGTCTGGGAGACCCATTGAGAAAGTTGAATAAGGAATACGCATAGCTCCTGTCACCATTCATTTCATGTTTGCCTCTCTCGCTAGCACCCACCAATAGGGTCACATTAGAAGAAGGCTTGTGCCAAGGAAGTCAAGGACAAAAATGCAAGGGGGTGGCCTTGAAGAAAGCATAAGGGAGTTTTCCGCCCAAACTAGGGGCAACCAATCTATTGATGCCAATCGTCGACTTGTTTGATCCAAGGAAGAACACTGCAAACACATCAAGTAAGAAGGGAACTTTCAGGTAGTTTCAGCTATAGTAAAAGGGAAATCAGCTAAATAACGAAACTACTACAACACCTGGGCACTAGATGACAAAATAGAGAAAAGACAAAGATGTATTTTAAAATTGCTGGATAATGGGGGTAGGTGAAACCCTAATGTAATCAAATCTAGGCCATTCATTGCAAATTGATCCTAGCCATTCATTTGGGCTTTGGAAAACTATAAATATAGGCTTGCCCCTCATTTGTAAGGGTTTGAGAGCTGTTGTAAAAAGCATTTGCAGCAATAGAAGACAACATTGCATGATTTTATGGATGTTCTCTTTGATTTTGCTCATCTTGCATTCATGGTTCTACCTTATATGTTAGTTTTAGTATTAATTTCTTGAAAGGCTGTCATGATGGTGTTGTTGTTATAGTATTTGATGAGCTTCCAGCCCATACTTTTAGCACTTGTTGATGACAAGCTACTATGTTAGCCTGGGCTTCTTTCTATCATTGATGCAACCTAGTTCAATTACATGTTCATGATGTGTATGTGTAATTTGAAAATCAGCAGACCTTAGAAGATTGCACTAGTTTTGTGTAGCTGTAGGTTTCTCTTGGTCAAGCAAAACTTAGTTTTGGAAGCCTATCTACTTTAGTAGCCACCATTTTTACTATTCATTCATAGCTTAGGATTAGAACAACTTTCTTAACCCTTCTCCTTTTGCTATTTCTTTTAGTCCTTGGTTAGAGTAGGATCTCAAGCATCACCATGAAGCTATATCAAATGAACTTGATGAGTTTCAGCTTGTTGTTTTGAGTGGACAACCACTGTTCATTCACTTCTAGCACTTTGAAACTACATTTGCAAACCCAACTTCCCATGCTTTGTAACTCATCCGTAAGTCCGCCTTGTGATTCCAACAAATCACATAAATCAACTGAGATATTCTAAGCACTGTCAAGACCTGACATTAGAGACCTTGGGATAGAACATCTGATTGTGGAAGATTGTCTTTCAAGAGAGGTAGTGCACCTACGCACTGCCTGTGTTGAGAAGTGCATAAAAAACACATCAATAGACTTCATCACAAGTAGAGAAATGATCAACGGTTTAATTGTGTTTCTCAATAAAGGTTTCCTTTGGTGAAGAGGGACAACTAAGATTCTCATGAGTTTCATTGATTAAAGTCTTCTTCGCAAGTAGGGGAGATACTAGGAGAAGAACAAGTATGATCATTTATGATTTCATTCATGTGTTCCCTAATGTCATGCAAAATAGGATAGGTAGGGGAAGGATCATAAAGAAGGTTGTTATAGAACTTAAAGGTTTTATCATTTAACGCCAACATATCTTTATCATTTACAATCTCATCTTACACTAAATCATTCTCACAAGTAAAGGGAGAATGGAAGTTAGGTAAGGTGATGTTTAGAAATGTTTCTATGATCTCATTTTCTTGTGCTATAATATCTTCCCAAAGGGGACAAGAAGAAGGACAAGAAAGACTTTCATGATTCTCAATGATTGTATCTTCTTTGACCAAGATATCTTTGTCACTAAAAGGAGAGGTATTGAGAGAAGAACAACTATTATTGTCATGAATTTCCATGCTTGTATCATCTTCTATCACATCATTCCCATAAATAACATAGATAAGAGGGGTTGTAGGTTTAAGGAAAGCATCACTATTTTCACTCTCTTGTGCTAAGAGACTCTCATAAGTAGGGAACACATTGAATGAATGACTAGCATGCTTATTGACTAAATTTTTCTATGCAAGCTTGGAAAAGACCGAAACCAACATTTGTGAAAAGTAATCTATGCAAACTCAAAATGCAATGTAAAGGCCTAAAATGAAATGTTTAAATGCAATTTTCAGATTTCAAACAAGGTAATTTACTAATGACACTATGCAATGAAATGTTCTGAATGAAAATTTAAAATGAGGCAATGCATGAAATGAACCACTTTAAGCTATATTTAGTACAATGCATGAACCAAAAGGTCAACCCACTAAAACAAATAACCAATGGCAATAAACAAAAGCACATAAAAGTAGATTTAAACCCTAAAAACTGCAACTTCAAAGTTAACAAGGACTAAGATGCCAACAAGGGTGTCTTGGTCCTACTGAGAGAATTCTAACGTTCCAGAAACTAGAATAGTTAGGAAACAACTCAGATAGGATTCTGAGCAAAAACCCCACATAGGTACTAAGATGCGAGTAAGGGTGTTTTAGTACCAATAGAGGTTTTTTTTTTTCAGAAAAAATAGTAAAATCTGGATTGATAACAGTGTTTCTAGGTTTCCCACTCAGGGACCTAATGTTTATAAATGAAAAACTATGCAAATGAATGCAAGAAAAAGTGACTAATGACAAACAATTGAATGCAAGGTTAAATGCAATTGTTTTCAATTTTTAAATGTAGTAACAATTTTCCTAAATGCAATTAGAATAATTGACAATGCACTTTTTCAAATTTTCAATGAGATAAAATGATGGAAGAAAGCAAAAAATGCAACCTATATGCACTTTCACTAATGCAAATGTGAGAAACCCTAGATGTACTTTTACTAATGCAAGATGCAATGCAAGAATGAATGCAACCTAGATCTAGGACACTAGTGAACTCCAAATTAGAAAAATAATTTCAAAAATGTTAAGTTCACCAAAATGAACAATTTGGGAAAAATGGATAGGGAAAAGGGACTCACAATACAAGAAAGGAATCCCTAATCCTTGGTTTTTCCCAATAGGGGGATTGTTCATTCAAGGAAACCTAGGATCCCAAAGTGGATTGACTATCAACACAAAGGTGAGTTAATTCTCAACAAGGGAGACCTAGGAAGACTCCTTAGGCTTTGAACGATTCACCACCAAGAAAAATCTTGGAAAAAACAACTTAACATTCAACTCACAAAACCTAGTAATGCAAGCCAAATAATGAGTGTAAATGAAAAAATTAAGAAACAAGAAGTTAGGATGTATGTACCTAGGAAGTTTGGAAATGTAATAAGGATTCTAGAAATGTGAAAATGCTGTCAAAATATGCTAGGGAGGAATAAGATGCCCTTATTGTCTTCTTAGTACCGTTGTTGTTTTTCAGGCCAAACACATAATCTTCAGATGTTAGAACCAGATCTGAAGAAATCTTTGAAAAATATTTCCAGGAGGACTAAGACACCCTTTTTGTCTTCTTAGTCCCCATCCGAATTTCTACAATTTTGAATTGTGATCCTAATGTCCAAGGTCTACACTTCCTTCTTCTCAGATCTCAGGTCCTGAAACTTCCAAATCTAGTCTGTAGGTGACTTTATGTGAAGATGACAACTTTGTAATGAAACTTTGCAACTTTGTAACTTTGCACTCCAAATGATCTTCAACCTAAATCTGCAAACACAAACACAAGAGAAGAAAAACTTGTTGATTGTTAGTAAATGGTGGTTTTCCTTGGTCAAACCCCTTGTTGGTAATTAAACCTTGGAATGAAATGGAATAATGAAGGGAAATAATGAATGAACAAAGTGCTATGTTGCAACTCACCAAACCCTTGTTATGAAATCTACAAACTTGTGTGAAGTGGCTAGCTTGAATGTAGATCTTAAATTGAATGAATGCTTGATAGATCTTGACTTGAATTACTTGCTTGAATCAAAACCCTACATCACAAATGTTAGCTCAAAAACACACATAATGGAAGAATATCTTTGACATGATGCTCGAATCTTGATGATGGCTCCAAATGCTTGATAAATTGCTCTTGAATGCTCTCCTGATCACAAAGTTGCTATAATGAATGAATACTCAAGTTGCTAGGATGAAAATGAATGAAAGAACCTTGTATTTATACTTATTCGTGCTTAATATCTCGAAATTACACCACACCAAGCTAACATATGAATTCATTAATTAAAGGAAACTAAATCCCACCAAGATTTAAAATTAAATCCTAACAAATAACTTGAGGGGGACTAAGATGCCCTAGGTGGCGTCTTAGTTCCAAGGCTTGAAACTCGAGGCATAGACTCCAAAACGGGGCCTTTTAATGTGCCTTTGAAATCAAGGTCCCAAGGCCTTTGGGGGATAAAGACACCCTAGGTGTCTTATTAGTCCCAGTCTAAAAATCAAGGACAACCAAAATAATTAAATTATCATTTTTCCTTTGATGTTTGTCGGGATTAGCCATAAAAGATACAATTTATGAGGCTCGTGGATGCAAAGTAGGACTAATTAAGACATAAATAAGGATAAATAAAGCAAGGCGAGCTCAAACAAGTGTGAAAATGTAAGGGTATACATTTTCTTACACTACAAAAGATTTGCAAAGAAAAATTATTCACTCCACATCCAAAGAATGAACAACCCATAAAATACTTCAGCGGTGTCATTCAAATATTTTCCATCTATTTCCTTGCAAAAATCTATACAACTCTAACCCTTACGATCTCTAACTGCGAGAGCCAAAATATATTTTTTAAAGAAGACCAAGTCTCTTTTATATAGGCTTTTCCTTTTTAACTAATTTTAAGTTATAACTTTACAATAATATACAAATTATTTATGTCCAATGTAAAGTTATAAAAAGAGTTACATTTTAAGTCATATAAAATTGACTTAATTTTCAAATTATAAATTACTTAGGTCTCTTGAACTTGTATATTTTTTTTATCATAGCTTATGTCTTGTCTATAGGTGAAGAGGGAGACTTATTATGTTTGTATTGTTTCAACACAAGTGTCAAGACCTTTATTTTTTGAACCATTGTATTGGATAAATGTTGCTTCTAAACTAACCAAGAGTTTCCAATTTCTTTTCTTTTGTCTCTATAATTGATAATTCTTTTTGGAAGCTGCTAACTATGTGTGATAATGTAGACAACTTTTTCATGGTGTTGATACCAGTGTTCTCCTAAGTAAACAATTATTTATATACAAGATCTTTGAAATCATTAAATCATTCTTAATTACCCAGGAGTCTTCCAAAGCTAATTTTTTTTCCTTGAGGATGTTTACCTCAATAGCCAAACAACTTATTATAGTTTCAAACTTTATAGATCTTGAATTTCTTTGTAGAGTTTCTTCAATATGTTGATGGCTTTCCTAACAATTGTAAGTTTCCATTTAATACTCGTTATTCATGTTGTGACATCGTATTATTCAAGTTTGATTAGGACTTTTTTGATTAGCAGTGTTTTTGTGTCAATTTTTTAAATTTCTTCTATGTCTCTTACTATTAGATGCCAAATAGCTTATTTTTCCTCATTACTTGAAGCTTATATTTGAGTTGTTTATCTTTCTCTTTTGTTTCTTTATATAGCATTATCACCCTTTCAATACAAAAAAGCCCATCTATTAGTATTTGCTTGACCTAAGCCTTGAAATCTTTTCCAAATGCTTGATACCTATTAAATATTTCTATTGCACTTTTATCAAAACCTTGTATATTTGTATCATCTCAGATCAAAGGTCCATCTAGTGGTTGTTTTAAAACGTTAAAAATTATTTTAGTATAAAAAGTTAGTTTTTGGACTTACTCTTCAAGATGCTCCCTAGTGGTTTTCTCTTGTTATGTTTATGTGCAAGTTTAGCAGCCAAAAATTTAAAATTATGGATACCTCCTTCATGAGTTGAAGAACCAATATTAATTATGGAAACTTGATAATCATTGTAACATCCTATTTATTTTTGTCTCAATAGGTTTAGCTATTTCCAAATATTATTCACTTGATGGATCGATCATTAACCTTGAAACAATTTGAGCTTTCTTAGGTTTCAGAGTAGTCTTGTGTAGCAGTTTGACAACCACATCATAATTAGGTTCAATAACATCTTAATATTTAATCTTCTTGTAAACTAATCCTTTGAGCCATTGGAGGAGGATGGGACTTAAGATGGGCTTAACATGAGGGCAAAGGCAATAGGAGGTAAAATAGGTTTTTATGGTGGATTTTTAGAAGCATCCTTAGGTGATGGGGGAGGAGAAATATGAATAATATTATTTGTATTTGAGTCCAACTAGAGGTGATGAAGATGACACTTGGGATGAGGACATGTTTCCTTGAGGATGATCAATATTTTCCTATTGGATCTCTTCATCAGCATCTTGATCTACCTGAGGCCTTTTTACCTATAATTTAGTTCTAGATTTATGAGTATCTCGAGAACACAAAAATGAATTTAATTCTCTATTGGGAGATCATCATCTCCTCCATTGACCTCAACTTTACTTGACCTTGTCTTGGGGATGTTGAAACTAGTTGTTGTTGCAGGTGTTCCCCTAGACTTTTTCAACTACTTTGTTGCTTTAGATGTAGCTCCTAAGAGTAACTTATTAGTAGTATTTCCATTTCTCTTGGAATCTAATGATTTATTAGATTTATTTAAAACAAAGGACCTTTATTTTATGTCTTTTATTTCCTTTTTACTCCAATCAATGGGTGTGAGAGGTTCAAATTGAATAGATCCTAAATAAACTTGGTCCACCATTTTTGAACCATCATCTTCTATCCCCTCAACATCTCATTCCAATTCATAAGCCTTTTTATTTGTTGTATAGTTAATCTAGACTCGCTCTCTCTCACTTCAAAGTCATTCTCACAATCTTCCTGTAAGGGGAAAATCTGTGAATAGGAAAATAACATATGAATCAAACTAATCAATTCACACAAGAGAGAATTCCAAAACCCATACTCATGAAATAAAGCTTTAAACTATGAAATCAAACAAATAGTGCAATCATAACGATAATATAAAATTGAATTCATAAAATCAAAGCGTTACCATCCCATGTTGAAGTTGTGTTCGCAGTGATGTTGGATTGCATTGTATCAATGCAAAGCCTCCATTTTGATGTTTGCAAAAGCTTCAATGCACATTAATGGTGACTGAAGATGTGAAAAGCTCCCAAGAAATTTGAATGTTAATTCAGTATTACTTTGTTGCATAAACTATATTGATTCTTCAATTATTTTTGAGAAGAAATGAAGTTGTTACATAGATTTCAAGTTTTTAGATGAATGATTGAGATTCAACAATGCAAGCTCACGATAAATGGTTGAGAATTGTTGAGAGGATTTAGATTGACCAGTTAACTAACTGCTTGAGATATTGATTGAGGAGTTGACTCAATTGATCGATTAGAAGACTAGGAGTGAACTAATTTAGATTAAACAATTCATTCGATATATTGAATAGTCAATCTCAGTTGACTGAGAGAGAATGTGAGTTAAGAGAATTAATTGAAGAGTTAACTAAATAGATTGTTTAGTCAATTGGGAGAAAGTGGCCGTTACGTTTGAGTGACTAATGCATGGAGAGATAATTGAATAGTTAACTAAATAGATTGTTTAGTCAACTAAAAGAAGAATTAGTCCATGTGGGGAAAGTAATTAATTATTTTAAATTAATTAATATTAAGAGGAATGTGCAAGTTGAATTGTTTTTAATAAATAAAAGATTAATAATTAAAGGGACGATGTTGAATGAATTAAATAATTTAATTTGGAAAAGGTGGGATTAAATAATTAAAATATATATATTTTTTTAAATAAAAAGGGGTAAAAACTTTATTGAAAATTAGAACAAAGCATTACGTAATAGCAAAGGGCCAAAGCCCCAGGAACCAACAGAAACCACAAGAAAAGCCAAGAACAAAATCGCCCTTCCCCAATACCACTCCCATCCTCCGCAAGAATCCTCTCCAAATCCTGACATAACTCACGGGAAATCAGCTCCCACCCATCAATCTTCCCACCATCCTATATTCTCTGATGCCCATTTGGCCAGACAATCAGCCGCCCTATTCCATTCCCTTGGAATATGGACATAAGACACCGACTCCATCAAAGAGCTAACCTGTAATATCTGTTGCACCATCATAGCCAACTGCTAGCTAACATCAGAAATCTTCTTTTCATGAAGTAAATTGACCAAGATCTAAGAATCAAACTCACAAATAACCTTATGCCACCCTAAAGCATATGCCTGCTTCGAGGCATAGAGGATAGCCAAGCCTTCCATCCTATTGACAATCTGTATCCCTTCATTAGCAGAAAAAATAAAAACCACTGATCCAGAAGAATCCCTACCAACCCCGCCAATCCCAGTGGGTCTAGGATTTCCCCTAGATGAGCCATCCATATTAATTTTCAAAAAGCCAGTAGGAGGGGGCAACCAACTCCCCACCCTTTGAAATTTTTTCCTCGCATGCCTACCTCTCCTGACGCAAGCAGAAGTTGAAGATAGCCCCTGAATTCCCAACCGATCAACCATCTCATCATCTCCTTTCTCTAACGGCAACACAATCTCACCTTTAGCTTCGACAGTCTCCTAGATCATTCCCACAATTCTAAACCAAACCTATTGAATCCCTAATTTTTCACCCTGAAAGATTCTCCGATTCCTTTCCAACCAAACTTGCCAAAGCAGAAAGATGGGACCAACATACCAAACATCCTGCAAGAAAGAGGCCGAGGAGGGGGGCCTCCCTAGACTAATCCAAAACTCAACTAGGGAGGAGGCATGAATGCATGGGATTTTCCAAACACCCCACCAGAAATTCCAGAGCTGTAAGGTGAAAGAACAATGGAAGAACAAGTGAGGAGAGTCCTCCTCCCCACACCCGCACAGAACACACCTAGATGGGCCTGAGAAACCCCTCTTCCGGATATTATCCCAAGTCAAACACCTATTCCAAGTCAAAGTCCAAATAAAGAAATTACACTTTGAACAAGAAAACTCATTCCAAACTTTCTTCCACTAATGAACCTCCACCCCCGCAATCTGCTGGGAAAGCAACTCCTGATACCCAGAAGAAACAGTGTAAGCACCCTTGGGGTTAGGAGACCAAGCCAACACATCCTCATCCATGAAGGAGCTACAACTTTGAAAAGAAAGAATGTAATGAAGCTCAGCGCACTCCTCCTCCATACCAACAATAGGCCATTCCTCTGGATTCTTCCATCTCGCCTCCACCAACTGCCCTTGAAAGGAAAGAGACTTAAAGTCACACACCCTCGACCATCCAGCTTCACAGAACCTCTAGCACAATGTAAGCAAATGAGGATACTGAAAAACAATGGGAGGGTGACCATCCCAAGCATCATGCCAAAAATGCACCTCTGACCCGCTCTTGCAAATCTAGAATAAGCCACCCTTAACGAGTGCAACCCCTTTCTTGAGAGTATTCCAAATCACAGATCCCTTCCCTGTCAAGCTATAACGAGGGATATCACTTTGAGGAATCCCTGGAAAGTACTTTTGAGTCAAAATTCTGGCCCACACCTGATCTTGTTCCACACACCAATGCCAATACAATTTAGTAGCCAGAGTTGTACCAGATAGCAATGACTGCCTTAACCCAAGACCACCAAACTGTTTTGGGCTACAAACAACATCCCATCTAACAAGGCTCCACTTGGAAGATAATGAACTACCAGCCCATAAAAATTGTCTTGCTAAGGAATCAAGATCCCTAACAAAGCCCATCAACGCCACTTGAATCATACACCTATAAAGAGGGAGAGCCTGAACCACAGATTTGAGCAACTGAACCCAACCCACAAAAGATAGCCAACAAAGGGTCCAATGAGTGACTTTAACATGAATTTTTTTTAGAATAGCTTGCCAAGAATCCCTAGACTGGCTACCAACTGAAATAGGAATCCCAAGGTAGGTCAGCGGGAGATCCCCAATTTGAAATCTGAGAATATTAGCAATTCTCCTTTGAATGGAGTACAGAGTATTGAAGAAAAAAATGGAAGACTTGCCCTCATTAATTAACTGGCCTGATGCAGCAAGATAAACATCCAACACCTTGCACATGTTTGAAGTCTCCCTAATAGTAGCCATGCCCATCAAAGCAGTGTCATCCACAAACTGTAAGTGAGATTGCACAGGTAAGCCACCTCCCCATTGCCATCCCTAAATGAAACCCCCCTCCACATTCATTTTTATCAATCGACCCAAACCTTCCACCAAAAGAAGAAACAAGTAAGGAGAGAGGGCGTCACCTTGCCGTAAACCCTGAGAAGCACCAAAGAGTTCAGAGTGCTCCCCATTAATCAAAACAAAGAAAGAAACCGAAGTCACACAACTCATAACCCAATGAATCCACTCCTCCTCAAAACCAAAGGCCCCCAGAACCTTTTGGAGGAAGGACCATCGAACTCTATCATAAGCCTTAGCCATGTCCAGCTTGATGAACATAGCCTTATCTTTGGAGTTGGCCATAGAATGAATAGTCTCAGTAGCAATAACCACCCCATCCAAAATCTGGCAGCCCGCCACAAAACCACTATGTTCCTCAGAAATCAGTAGCATAAGCCAAATTTTTAACCTATCAGCAATCAACTTAGAGATAATTTTATAAATAACATTGCAAAGAGAAATGGGGCGAAATTGACTTAACCGATCAGCCCCATCACCCTTGGGGATGAGAGCAAGGAAGGTAGAATTTAGGGCCCGAAGCATTTGCTTATTCTTTTGAGACTCTTGAATGACTGCCAATAAATCCAACTTGATAATCCCAAAATTCCTAGAAGAACTCAATCGGGAAACCATCCGGACCAGGAGCTTTACCATTCTTCATCTGGAAAACAATCTTCTCCAACTCCTCCAATGAAATATCACTCATAAGATGCTCCTTCATCTCCCAAGAGACCAAAGAAGGAATACAAGAGAGGACCTGAGCCTCTTCAACTGAGTCCCCCTGCGAGTCCTCCCTAAATAAAGAAGCAAAATACTGCACAACTTCATTTGAGATATCCTGAGTAGAAGAAAGAACCTCTCCCCTGTCAGTCACCAAAGCCAATATAGAATTACCATGACGTCTAGCCTTCACTGAATTGAAGAAGAAGGTAGTATTCTTGTCTCCCTCCTGAAGCCACTCAATCTGAGCTTTTTATTTCTAGTAGATTTCCTCCCTCAGCTCCCACTCCTCCAGAGCTTTCAATTCCCTAGCCTCATCCCGCAACAAATTCTCAAACACCCCATCCTCCCTAATCAACCTAGTAATACCATTCAATTTAGCTTGTGCAGCATGCTTTGCATGGTAAATGTTTCCAAAGCATTGTCGGTTCCACCGTTTAAGTTGATACTTAACATATTGAAGGAGCTTAGCAAAATTATACATTGCAGTACCATAAGCAGGTCTACCATACCTCCACCATTCAACAACACATCCATAAAGGTCAGGGTCCTGCAGCCACATTAGCTAGAATTTGAAGGTTGGCATCTGAGGCATCCAGGCAGAAGAGATAACTAGCTTTATAGGCCAGTGATCAGAACCTCTCCAATATAATATCTCAAAACTAGAGAACCACATTCCCCCAACCCAAAAGCAGGAGACCATGAAATGATCTAGTCATTCAACAATGCAACTATCTCCGACCCTTATGTTGTTCCAAGTAAATTGACCATTGCTAGGTTTGATATCCACAAGATTGAGAGCCAATATATTATCCCAAAACAACAACGCAGAAGGCTCTAGTCTTGCAATACCACCCTATTTCTTAGCTAATTCAATAATAGCATTAAAGTCACCTGCAATGATCCATGGCAGATAGGGAAATAGGCTACGAACAAAATGGATATTTGTCCATAAAAGAAGTTTACCTTGGAACTCAATAGGAGCATAGACATTGGAGAAAAGAACAGACTCTCCCAACTCAGGACACAAAAAAACCATGTATAAAGAGGACATGAAGGATAGCCACCACAAAGGTTGAATCTTCTGAGGGTTCCAAAAACAAGCCACACCCCCCGAGGATCCCTGAGCCCCAATACACTGGCATTGACCATTCTTCCACAACTTAGGCGCTAAACCCATCATGCACTCAACAGATAACTTGGTCTCCTGAAGAAAAAGAACATCATGAGAATGACTTCTTACCAACTCACGAACAAATTTTTGTCTAGGGCCACTATTCAATCCCCTTACATTCCATGAAATAATGATCATTTCAAAGGAGTCAAAAAATAAGAATCTAGGGTCTTAACAGACCTTGACTCCACCAAAGTCTCCCCCACCATCTTAATCTTTTCCAAATCTTTCTTCCTGCCAAGTTTAGCACTTTTCTCCGAACCCCCCTTCTTGCCATCCTTTTGCAGAATGCCCAGTTGAGGAGAAGGCTTGCTACTCTTAGCCACATCTGAACCAACATTCTGTGCAAGAAAAGAAGTGCCTCCATCTCCCTGCCCCAACTCAACATTTGGACCCAACATCACCTGAGCCCTAACTTGCACATCTGTGACCATAGGCATGGCAGACTCCTCCTGTGGAGCAGGAGGAGTAATGGAAGTGTGATCCACCAGGCCAGAACCCACCACACCCAGATCCACACTTATTAACCCTGGATTAACTTCTTGCCGACTTGAATCATCTAGGATCTCAAACCTGTTAAAACTATCCTCATCTTGTCTCTCCATCAAAGTCCTCTTTTGACCTCTATTTCGGTTACGAGCCTTAATAGGAACATAACCCTCAACATCCGTCCCCTCAATAGAAACAAGATTCTTCCCCTTATTAGCATCAGGGGTGTTACGAGGAGGAGATGGAGGCTGAGGCACCACAGGCTTAGCCTTCGAGCATCTACGCAATAGGTGACCATATTCATGACAGAGGTGACATCGAAAAGGAAGGGTCTCGTAATCCAATTGCTGCACCCAAGAATGGGAACCTGCACACATCCAAAGCATCTGGCAAAGGTCTACTCAAATCAATTTCCACACAAATTCGAGCAAAAGTCATTACTTTCTTACCTAGGGTTTGTGTCGAAGACCCCATTGGCTTCCCAAGCATCGAAGCAAGCATGTGCAAAACATCCTCACGACAACATTCAATTGGAAATCTGGGCAATCGAACCCACACTGAAACACGATTCGGAAGCTCCTTAGAGGGATTAAAGCCTACATGCCATGGCTTGACGAACAACCCAACCTAGTTGTGAAAATAGGCCCCCCCTCAAAAACCCTATTGCGATCAACCAAGCAGATAAATGTGACCATGAAAAAATTATTTGCGAGTAGCGTGACCTCCATTTCACCCTCTGGCTCCCAAGTCCTCTGAGCCCAAGTTTCCAAAAATTGTAGAGACACTCTCATTCCCAAAAAATTTACAATACAGAGAATGCTTTGAATAATATTCAATATCCTTAGCAATCATCTCAATCAGAATCACCAATTTAGGTCTCTCTTTGCAGCACTCAAGGCAGCCGTTAACCTTTGAGATCCGAGATCCACCAAACGAATTTGATTCCATAGACTCTATATTCAGAGAGAAGAGGGTTTTTTCAAAAACCCTCGCTCCTTGTCTTGGCAATTTCAAGCCCACCGCAGCACGAAAATCCATGTCGGGTGCAACCCTAGATGGCTCACCCTGAGACATAGCCGCCAAAAGGCTCAGGATAGACCAACATAAGAAAGATCCAGCCCTAGGCACAATAGATCAGAGGAAACCCTCACACGCAGGAAAAATGGCCAAACACAACTAGGCCGGAGCTTCAAAGGATAGCCGCAACAAAAGATTAACCGCCCCATAGAACGAATCAAATGCCCACCCCAACCTTCGCACAAACAGAGAAAGCAAACACAAGCTAGGGCTCGAATGCCCTAGCTCGGCTCCTTGCAGTTGCATACTGAAATGCCATCATCTTCCCAATCATGATCATGTTCTGCTAGTAATTAAAATAATTATTTAATGTAGAAGTTGAAAGAAGATTAAATAATATTTAATATTATTTAATTTATGAGGGGGATTGATTTTTTAATTAAATAATTAATTGATAACTATTTTATTAAAGTAGAAGAATAAGTTAAGTTAGTGACATAATTAAATAAATAAGATTTACTTATTTAATCAAGAAGACTAAAGAATTAAAGATATAATTAAATAAACATGATTTATTTATTTAATCAAGAAGATTAATTGAAATAAATTAATTAAATAACATAAAGTCATTTAATTAATAGTGGAAATATGATTTTAGATAATAATTAAATATTTGAACATTATTTAATCATTAAGAAAAGATGAATATTTGTTACACCCCAATTGTGTATTTACTATTTACTGTTACTATGTAGAGTAAATGTGAATGTAATTTGAATTTTGAATGAGAATATATTGTGTTTGCACTTTGTTATCAATGAATTATGAATGAATGTTATTTCATTTAATGATATGTGAATAAATGCATATATGTGACATGAATGGTTATTGAATTAGATATTCTAACTATGGAGATATATTATGTGAAAGCATATTTTGTTGAACAACTGACTATTGTGGGAATGTGTTAGTTTGATGCAGGTATATGTTCAATCCTCCAAGTGCGAGGGGAAGTATCACTCAGGAGAAGATCTTGGTCGGGTAACAAGTAATGTAACCTAACTGAGCTTATACACATACTCATAGTAGAATGGTTGAGTCAAGTTATTATGTTGGGAATTGGTAATTCATCCTTAGTATGAGTGTTTACATTAGTAAGGGTCTTGATTACTGTTGAATGTGTGCTTGGATGATGTTTATGTGTTTAGAGCTTATGATTTCCTCCTTATATTACTATGCTTGTATTGATGAGGTGAACACATGTGGGATGTATGTATATGTATACATATGCATGTCAACAATAGACCATACACATGAAGGAACACGTATATGAGAGTACATAGGTAGACGTACCATGCACACTTATGAATGGGTTGCTTATGAGAATGGAGCTCTCGAATGGATAATACAACATGAATGTGTATATATATTAATACACCATATGTCTATTCCCTATCAACACGATGGTAATTGTGTATGTGCTAGATTGTGAAAATCGAATGGGTGTATATATATATGAGATATATACATATATCCATATGTATACATGTATCGATACATGTGTATGCTTGAAAAATGGAAATGTCCATACAGATATATCAGTATATGTTTACATAGGTATACATGTACATAGAGGAATATATATATGTATGTGTGTATGTATGTATGTATGTATGTATACATGTATATATGTATGTATACATATACATATATATATGTATCTATATATGTATATATATATGTATCTATATATGTATATATATATGTATACATATATATGTATACATGTATATGTATGTATACATATATATGTATACATGTATATATATATGTATATATATACATGTATACCTATGTATACATATACTATGTATATATATATATATATATATATGTATGTATACATATATATGTATACATGTATATATATATATGTATATATATACATGTATACCTATGTATACATATACTGATATATCCGTATGGACATTTCCATTTGTCAAGCATACGCACGTATTGATACATGTATACTTATGGATATATGTATATATCTCATATATATACACACATTCAATTTGCACAATCCAACACATATATTAACATTGGATAAAGGTTGAACCATATGCAAGTATTGCGCAACAATAAAGGTCAATATGGAATAAAACCATAAGTTGATACTATTGGAAATGCATCTTTAAATTATTAACAACAAATTACTCCAACTTGGACGCTATTAGACCAAGCAATGGAATATTTATGAGCTGCGATGTTAAGTGTAAAATGCATGATAATAGGAAAAACGCACAACAAGATATGAAATGGTCAAAAACACCTTTTAAACGTTATTTTGAAGGGTGACTCATCTTTGATCTATTGCTAATTGAAACTATGACTGAGTTGACATTGTTTGAGTATTTCTTGTAAATTGTAGACTGTTTAAAATAGTAAAACCGTGCCAAGAGATAAGGAATAGTGGCTGCAACATGGCGCCAACTTATGAATGTTCTTAAATTTGTAGAATTCTATTGGGGCTGCAATTCAACTATCATCATTTGAGCATGTGCACCTTGAATTAGTCTTTGTTGTTGTCAAATAGAAGGGCTGATCTATATCATTTTGTGATGAGATTGCATTTAGTTTGTTGTCACCTTTTAGCTGAGTGTTATGAGTCGACTTGCATGGTGAGAGCTTTCAATTAGCATGCCTTTTATGTAGGCAACAATGTCTCATTTTCTTGTATAAATAGAGAGGCTAGTACTCTCATTTGGACACACTTTTATTCTACAAATTTATTCTACAAATTTTCTCTACTACATTATTCTGTGAGAGCTATGAGATATTTTGAGAGAGCTGGGAATTACTTTGTGAAAGTATTGCATTATTTTGAGTAAGAAGCTTGCTTTGGGTTGATAAAGTAAACTAAGAAGTTGTTGTAGGAAGGATGTGCATCAATTCAGTCAATTGGCTAAGCATATTATAGGCATGAGGATCTAGTCTTCTCTTATTTTGTCTTGTTTATGAAAGATTGAGAATTGAATACTTTATTTGAACTACTTGATTTTACTTGCATTAGGAAAACATAGCATTTTCTTTAGAAAAGAAAAGAAGTTTTATGCTTTTGTATGAAAGTGCTTGTATTCACTCCATAATAGGAGGGGATGTTTGTCATTAGTATTAAGATACTAGGATTGATTAAACAAGGATAGCTTAAGGGTTATTCATAGCTAAAGTTATTTGATTATATTAGATAGCTAGTGAGTTACTCCTCGGATTTGATTATCCATTGAAGGGAAGGTAATTTGTCTTATGCTTTGTGAGTAGAAATACCATAGAGTTTGTGGGAAAGGGAATAGGATGTTTTTAGGGTTAAATATTACCCATTGGAGGAAATACCTATGCATAGATTATAGTCGCCTAAAGTCAAATCAAGCTTGAGTAGTGTATGTGAGTAGGATGACTATCACTCAAAGTACTGAGTGACAACACTTTGGCCAAAGTAGTGTGATTTCCTTTAGCTCCACTGCTAATTCACCATGATCCATTTATGCAAGCTAGTTCTAGATTATAGGGTTTACAAGTTCTAGTCATGCAGAACACAACACTAAGCTTAGAATGGTTGTCATTATGAGGTTACTGCACCAACCTCTTCATCAAAGGGTAGGGCCATCTATCATATGATAGATATGTGGGGGACCACATATGAGTCTGTGGTTGGTGGAAAAGAACTTGAGTGATGCTTCTCCTCCTCAACAGGCGATAGAAGACCAAGATTTGAAAGGAGATTCTTGGACCATCTATATCTATTGCTTTGAAGCTCAATTGAGCTATGTATGTTGTACACATTCTTTGGAATATAATAATATGTGAATTATTATATTGGAATGTAATCAATGTTGTTTATTGTTATGAAATTTATGTTCATTTTTTCTTAATAAAGAAAAGAAAATTTTCATGGCAGTGGTTAAGTTACATAGTTTAATTACTCAAAAAGTGAAAACTTAGGAAATTTTACTTCAGTGAAGGGTTGACATGTTACATGTGGTATCAGAGGTGCCAGGTTTAGCTCTGAAACCTATGAGCTCATCATATTTTCCATCCAATGTTATCTAATGTTTGGAAATTATTGTGCCAAGATGGAACTTCTCAGGTTAACTACTAGAAAGTTAGTAATCGAGAGTGAATGCTACCTAAAGGCCAAGAAGGAAAGAGAAGCCATCGTTCAAACAATTGAGGGTACCAACTATGACAATGTAATCTAGTTAAGCAACACTAAAACCTTCAGTCACACATTTTCTTGAATTAGTGATGTTAAGAGAAAGATGTAGATGGAAGTCAAGTACAACTATCTTCCTTTCCTCTCACTAGAGAAGTATGAGTCTTTACCACTTTCTAGGGATATTCCCTTAAAAGGAAGTGTCAGTCAGACATTTATCTTTAGAGACCCTAGAGTTCTTCCAATGGCATAAGTAATTGTAATTTCCTCGAGCAATCAATCTGAGGGTTATATACCTCGCAACTATGTATCGGATGACAAATATGAAGGTTACTATCCATTCTAGGATAGATATGAACAAATGAGAGATGATCAACAATCTCAATCTGTTGGGTATACCCCACTGAGTTATGTGTCAAAGAGTGAATCTGAGGGATACTCTCTACTTGACTATCTGAATAGTCATTCCATATAATCAAAAGGATATTGAAATCCTTATGAATTAATAAAATCATGTGTTTATCAAAAAAAATCTTGTGCTTAAGTCTTATGTGGAATTCCTTATATGTGATTGATAGCTCATTTTAATGTTTTCCATAAGATAATTGATAGCACAATTGAATCTAATGTGGATGAACCTTTTGGTAGAATCTGTTCTTGAAAAGATGGTGAGAACATGAACCAATCTTGGTGGAAGCCAAGAAGTCGGGCAAGGCTTAGTAGGAGTTGAAGCTAGATTGGATCAAATCTTAGCAAGGTTGGAAAACCTAGAGCAAGAAAGAAGGGTAAAGGATAGAGTTGAGAATAATGAGGATGAGGGAGAAAATGTGCTTGTATTTACTCCATAATAGGAGGGGATGTTTGTCATTAGTATTAAGATACTAGGATTGATTAAACAAGGATAGCTTAAGGGTTATTCATAGCTAAATTTATTTGATTATATTAGATAGCTAGTGAGTTACTCCTCATATTTGATTATCCATTGAAGGGAAGGTAATTTGTACTTATGCTCTGTGAGTAGAAATACCATAGAGTTTGTGGGAAAGGGAATAGGATGTTTCTAGGGTTAAATATTACCCATTGGAGGAAATACCTATGCATAGATTATAGTGGCCTAAAATAAAATTGAGCTTGAGTAGTGTATGTGAGTAGGATGACTATCACTCGAAGTACTGAGTGAGAACACTTTGGCCAAAGTAGTGTGATTGCCTTTGGCTCCATTGTCAATTCACCATGATCCATTTATACAAGCTAGTTCCATATTGTAGGGTTTACAAGTTTTAGTCATGTAGGACACAACACTAAGCTAAGAATGGTTGTCATTACGAGGTTACTCCACCAACCTCTTCATCAAAGGGTAGGGCCATGTATTGTATGATAGATGTGCAGGAGACCACATATGAGTCTGTGGTTGGTAGAAAAGCGTTTGAGTGATGCTTCTCCTCCTCAGCAGGTGAGAGAAGACCAAGATTTGAAAGGAGATTCCTGGACCATCTATATCTATTGCTTTGAAGTTCAGTTGAGCTATGTATGTACGTTGTACACATTCTTTGGAATATTGTAATATGTGAATTATTATATTGGAATGTAATCAATGTTGTTTTTTGTTATGACATCTATGTTCATTTGTTCTCAATAAAGAAAATAATTTTTATGGAAATGGTTAAGTTATATAGTTTAATTACTCAAAAAGTGAAAACTTAGGAAATTTTACTTTAGTGAAGGGTTGACATGTTACAATATTAGTGTTAAAATTCTAGTTCGCAGGATAGGAAAATTTCAAGTATCTACATTTTGCTCCTCTTTGATACAATGTGATTTTGAGCGTTGTGTCAAAGAAAATTCAAAAATTCCTACTCAAGAGTTGCCTCGGTGATGGTGGGATAGCATGGTGCCCCCTCAGGAAATTTGGTGAAAATTTTGGATAATGAACCAAATTTTTTGACAAGCTGATGTGATGCGTTTAAGTGTAAGGACTAACAGAAGAAATGTTGACTAGAAGAAAATGTCAGTAGGATTTAAAAGAATATGGAAGACATTGAATGATGTTAGTCATTGATGAGTTTTGCTTTTTCTTCCATAGAGACTTCATACTTTTCACAATCCTTATTGATGTAACAAATAGATACAATGCACCAAGTTATTGATTACCAAGATGGTGTTGTATCCATTGCATGGAATTTGACTTTGCAAACAAAGAATATTCTTGCTCATACCAGACATACGGAAACCATGTTAGAGTGTATGGGCGAGAAGTTTAAAAACCATTTCAGACTAGCTACATGAGAGGTATTGAGTACCTAACATGCAACCACTACATGAAACATCTCTAAACAACCTCCACACATAAAACAAAGCAAGTATTTGCCATGATAGTATCACAAAAATATCTAACAAATAGAATAAACAAAAATCGACGTTCAATGCCCCATTCCTTCCTCTCTAAATCCTTATGGATATCCTTGAGAGATCTAGGAATGTGACATTAAGATAAATCAAAAAGATAAAATCACAGAAAGATAAAAACAATGCATTTGTATCACTTGCCATATCTATTTTGAGTTTTCAAGATGTTATATGTTGTTGATGATGTCTGTTGTAGGAACGTTCTATCCATTAAGACATATCTCAGGATATTGATGGTGAATTGTCAATAGATATGTAGGTAACACTTTTGGCATTGTTTTAGTTTGATTTGTGATCATGTCCTTTGCCATTGTTTGCTTGTAAGTTTTGGACTTTCTATTTGTTTTTCTTGCTAATTACATTTGTCAAAGGTTGGAGGTGACACTCATTTATTATGGATGGATTTGTTTATTGCGGATAAGTAATGATGGAGATAGGAATTTTTTAATTTTTTGAGTTTATTTGATGATTTTTTTGCTATTTTCAAGGGATTAACCTAGGGCCTTGAGGGCTCATCAGTTATGATGGCCCTACCTATGTTATCCATGCAGAGGATTGTAGTTCACTTGTTTGATGGGAGTATGTTTTTGACTTTTTTCAAAATTTCAAATGTTTTTTGGATTTTGAAATTTTGACTAAGTTAAAAGACTATGATGGACACCTAAGGGGACTGACCTAAGGCCTCGGGGGCTGATCAAAGATTAGTCTTTCCTACGTTATACACATAGAGACCACGTAGTTCAACTAGTGTTGACTCAAAGCATAACATGTTTTTGGGATTTTGATGTTTTTGACCTTATTTATTTTCTAGATGTTTTTTATTTTGATAGTTTTTGATCGTGATGGGATGTACAAGGATCCAATTTGCTACTAGTTCGAGAAGTTTCCCCCAGTTCGAGAGAAGATTACCTTCATTAGTGGAGATGTATTTTAATGGTGCAACAAGGTTTGAAACTTGATTAGTCATCGAGCCATGGTTGATTACACATTTTATTATGATGACAAAAGGGGTGGATGCTTCAAATAGTGTTGATAGATAAAGATGTAGGTATTATTCATACATAGTGCCTATTTTCCATTTTCACTATGGTACCTATCCTAGAAGCACCACAAAGTGGTTTTCACTTAAAGAATGTTTTATTTCTATTTACTATTTTTCTTGCTTTTTTTTTGGATTTTTTGGCTTTTTTGTTGAGATGCTCTAATGTTTTTAAGTATAAAACATTTTAAGATGGTTGTTGTTTAGTGGTTCAGCTAAAGGTTCTCCTTCAGGAGTAGCCAACTAATAAGCTCTAGAGCAATAGCCTGTCGTGATGATGAAAGGATCAAGCTAGTTGGGTTTAAACTTTCCTTTGCCATCTTGATTCAGTTGTACCTTCTAATTCCTTTTGAGTACCAAGTCACCAACTTGAAAGTTTATGTTTTTAATCCTTTTGTTGTAGCTTCGTTTGAGTCGATTCTAATAAACTAGGTGATGATTTAACATGCTCAAACACCTTTCATCTAAGAGTTCCAACTAATTCAGTCTAGACACCCAATATTCCTCATTGCTGACCATGCCTTTCAAGGATACTCATAATGAGGGGATTTCAACTTCAATAGGTAAGATTGCTTCAGATCCATAGACTAAGGAAAATGGTGTGGTACTCATAGGTGTTCGAATGATGGTTCAGTAATCACATAGGGTTGGGTTTAGTTGCAAATTCCAATCATGTTCGCATCATTAATAGTCTTTTTTAGTATTTTTAGGATGGTTTTATTGGATGCTTTAGCTTGACCATTTCCTTGGGGATAGTAGGGCATGGAGAATCAGTGCTAGATAGAAAAATTTGAAAAAAGCTCTTTGACATCTTGGTTTTTGAATGGGGTTCTATTTTCCATTATTTTGGTTTGGGGAATTCCATATTGACAAATCAGATAATTCAAGATGAACTTGGATATTTGTTTCCCTGTGATGTATGTTAATGGAATTGCTTATATCCACTTTGTGAAGTATTCAGTTGCAGTGATAATGAACTTGTGCCCATTGGATGAAGCAGGAGATATCTTACCTACCAAGTCTAACCCCCATTGTGACAAAGGCCATGGTGTTGTTATAGGTCTCAGTTCTTGTGTCAGTGTGTGAACAAGGTCATTGTGCTATTGACATTGATGACATTTTCTTGAGTACTGAATGCATTCATGTTCCATTGAGGACCACTAGTACCTTGTTCTCAATTTTTTTTGTACTAGATTAGGTCCACATGTGTGAGACCCACAAATATCTTCATGCACTTCCTATAAAGTGGGTTGTGCTTCTTCCACATTGAGACATCAAATTAATGTTCCGTCTAGACTTCATCCGTATAGGGTATCTCCTAATACAGTGAATCAGGAGTTTCTATAGATAAAGGTCTTCTTTTGGTTTTTTGTTAAGTCAGTAGGTATGATACCATGTTGGATATAGTCAAATGTATCTTGGTACCATGGAGAGTTAGGACCAACAACATCACAAACCAATTTTGATTCTAGGATATCGAATGTTGGTATGAGGATTTTCTCCACAAGGAATTCGTACTTTGGAATATTTTGTGGAATGTCAATAAGTGAACCTATTATTGCCATAGTGTTGACTACTCTATTGTTAATCCTAGGAACCTATTCAAAGGTGATGTTGAATAAGTATTGTTTAAAACTATCCACCATTCTTTTATATGGCATTAGCTTGTCATCTTTTGTTTGATACTCATCATTTACTTGCCTTATTGCCAATTGAGAATCTCTATAAACTTGTAGTTCCTTTATCCTCCATTCAATGACCATCTTTAGTCCTATGATTAGCGCTTCATATTTTGAGATGTTATTGGTACACAAAAAAGTGATCCTATAAGCCTTAGGTATGTTATCTCCTTCTGGTGTGAGAAATAAGATACCTACTCTTGAGCCATGTTGAGTGTGGGATCTGTCAAAATACAAGGTCCATTGACTTATCTATTCTATTAGTAACATGCTTTCATATGGGAATTACATTTTTAAAGGTTGATGATCGTCCATTGGTGCTTTTGTTAGTTGATCTGTTGTGATTTGTCCTTTAATAGATTTTTTGACTATGTACTCTATGCCAAACTTGCTTAGTATCATTACCCATTTAACAATCCTCCTTGTTAGAGTTTCTTTTGCCAATAGGTACTTTAGGGGATCCACCTTTGATATTACTTGCCTGTTTAAGATGTAGTGTCTAAAATTCTGTGTCACAAAGATGATAGATAGACACACTCTTTCTATGGGAATATAGTTCAACTCATAGCCCACCAGTGTTTGGCTAATATAATAGACTGCTCTTTCCTTGTTTTTGCCATCTAGTTGTGCTAGGAGAGCTCCTAACTTTGCCGATGTTGTAGAAACATATAGGATCATTGCTTTATCTAGAATTGGTGGCATTAATACTAGAGGATTGAGGAGATACTACTTGACATGTTGGAATGCTTGATCACATCTTCCATCCCAATTAAATGTGATGTCCTTGTGTAGTAAATGGGTGAAAGGATGGCACTTGTTTTCCAACTGTGTAATGAAACTCTAGATGGACTATAGTTTTCCTTGTAGACTTCTCAACTGCTTCAATGTTCTTAGAGGAGGAATTTCTAATATAGCTTTTACCTTGGTGGAATTACCTCAATGCATCCTCTTTATACTATGTACCCTAGCATTTTTCTAAATGTTACTTCGAATACACACTTCTTTGGATTGAGCCTCAAGTTGTATTGTTCTAGCCTATCAAATACTTTTGCTAGGTTAGTCAAATGGTATTCTCTTTTGATGTATTTTTCTATAATATCATCTACATAAGAATTTCCTCCGTAGTGGTATGCAACATATCATGAAAGATGGTAGTCATTGCTCGTTGATAGGTTCCCTTGCATTATTTAGACCATTGGCATGATGTTCCAACAAAAGTTTCCCCAGATACAAATGAAAGACATTTTATGTTGGTCCTCGGGGGATATTTTGATCTAATTGTATCTAGAGAAGTCATCCATTAATGATAGCATTTCATGCCTTGCAGTTAGGTCTACGATCATATCAATGCTATGAAGAGGGAAGTCATCCTCTGGGCAAGCCTTGTTTAGATCTCAAAATTTTTTGCAGATTCTTATTCCCCCAATGGGCTTTGATACTGGTACTATATTAGACATCCATTCAAGATAGTCAATGGGTCTGATGAATCCCACATCTAACAATGTCTTAAGTTCTAATTTCACCAAAAGTGCTATCTGTGGATTCATCTTTTGTAGCTTCTTCTTAATGGGTTTAGCTCCTGGAAAGACAACTAAGTGATGTACGACCAATTCTAGATCTATTCCTGGCATGCCAACATATGTCCTTGCAAAGTTGATTTTTCTTTCATTGATAAATGCTAAGAAGTTCACCCTTTCTTCAGGATCAAGTGATGCAACATGATATGTGATCTTGGGTGTTTCTGCTATGCCAACATTGATAGGTTCAACATCTTCAACTAGGAGTGTTGATTTCTCTTGAGATTATATGTTGGGGAGATTGAATGTTCCATCTTTGGATGCCTCAGAGAAGTTTTCACCTTTAGATGAGTCCTTTGTTTTTCTCTTTTTCTGGATCTAATAAAGCCACATTGTGGTTTTCTTTATGGGACCTCTTTTTGATTTTTAAATTTTTTGGTTTATTTTTATGACTAGAATATGCAATCTCCACCCTAAAATATGTTCCTTGATCTAGTTCCATTACAAACCCTGCTTTGTGATCTCCTTGCGGTATATTGGTTTGAAGTCCCATGAACTTCATAATAGCCTCATCATTCTAGAATGTGTCAAAAACTGGTGTATGATACTATTGGTACCAATTTATCAACTATGGATAATGCAAGGATATTTTCTCATGGGCATTTGCAAAGATTATGGAAGTTGTAACTAGGTTAGGGACATTGGTATTTTTAAGGGTCCATAAGGTATCTAAGTTGTATTCACTAGAGTCATAGTAATCCCACCGTATTCATTGGAATCTATCTCGATATGGTCATCATCAGATGTAGAGTTGGTAGTGAGGGTATTGACGTTGAGGTTTTCAAACATGTATTGGATATACAGGTAGTCATCTAGGCGTTCACAAGTATCCAATGTCTCACTAGTGGTAGAAGTAGCTCCTTCCTCACACGAGGTGATTTTAGTAATTGGGGTAATCATGTTTGATGAACCATAACCGAGTCCAAGATTCTTCGGGTGCTTTTCTATAATGATTGGTTCTCTTCTACCTTGTCCATGTAAACCAAGGCCACCTTGTTCAGTGAATCCCATGTTTTTCACTAGTTGATATCCTTTGTTGTTTTCATCTATAGGAAGGGAAGGTAGTGGTTGTTCCCATCCTTCTTCTTTGTAGATCCATGAAGATAAATCTTCACATCCTTCCTCATCTTGCATGTCTCCCCACTTGGTAAAAATAGTGTGTTTGACTACCATTGTGACTGTTCGAACATGTACAATTTCTTTTGGTCCTCCATAAGTTTTAGGTGTTGGGGGAAGCATTCCAATACAAAAAGATTGGTTGAAGTGGTATTCCCCATAGTCCTTGTCAAGTACTTGCATCTTGGTATCATATTTAGGCAGCTCTATTGATGATGGTGTGGTGGAGGACAAAGCTACTAATGTTGGGTCAACATATGAAAAAGAGGGAAAAGATATATCATTGTTGGGTATTTGTTGAATCTTTTTATATTTTTCCTCTAACTTAACACAATAATGGAAAGGTTCGGGGTCATCATATATGGTAATTTCTTTATTATCATGAAGAAAATTTAGGCATCAATGGAATGTAGATGGTACTGCTTTCAAAGCATGGATCCATGGTTAACCCAAGAGAAGGTTGTATCAAAGCTCGAGATTCAGTGCTTGACATGTAGTTTCTATTATTGATGGTCCTATCTGAACATGTAGCTTGATTGTCCCTTCTAAATTCCATGTCATCATAAGATTTGATGGTGATGCTCTTGTTTTTATCTATGAAATCATCATAGTATCCTAGTTGTTCTACAAATTTTAAGGTTCAAATGTTTAGACCTGCACTATTATCTATGAGTACCCTCTTGACTTTGTGTTTGTGGACACCTAGTTCTAAATAAAGGCCTTGAATGTGGAATGATTTTTGTGTAAGTTCTTTCTCAAAAAATACTAAATGGTGGCTAGACGTGATATTACCAATTATGGCTTGAAAATAATTAGAATTAAGGTTATTTGGGACTAACATTTCAAAAAGAGCTTTCTCTAATATCTCCTTATGTGCTGGTGACGGTTTTAAGAGATCAAGAATGGAGATTAGGGCAGGATTTTTCTTAAGTTGGTCCATAATGCTATAGTCACTTGATGGATTCTTGTGGCCTTGACTTGGGTTGGTGCTCCTTGGATGGTTACTCTTCCCCTTTGGGTAGTCACATTACATTCAAGATCTCTAACCCATATGGTTAATGTACAAATGGTATGATCATCACAAGAGATATGTCCTAGAATGTTATCCTCTCCATAAGAGAAAGAAAACTTACGGTAATCTTTTTCTTTTCCTTTGGTATTTCCACTAGAATGGCTGAGAATTGGATCCTTGTAAATCTTTGTCTTTATTTTTTGAGATGAGGTTCGATGTCTACTTCTCCATTTTCAATTAAGTCTTGCATGATGTTTTAAGTCTCATACAATTATTGGTGGTATGTCCTTTGATTTTGTGAAATTCACATTTGTCATTCTCATTATACCAAGGGGGTTTAAAGTTGGGTTCCTCATAATTTTCTCTATCATTTATTGTGATGAGGTTCTTTTGGACTAGTTTGTGCATAATGACCTCAAGGGTTTCTCCCAAAGGAGTAAATTTCCTTCACGGTTGGCCATATTGTCTTGGTGGTCTCCTTTCATTATCTTGTCCTTGATTTTTTTGTTGGTTGTTGGGTTGATTGTTTTGAGGATAACCGAGTTGATTGCTTTGTTGGTAATTGGGTTGGTTGTTCAGTTGATAAACTTGCTATATTGTTTGGACCTTATTTTGTGGCATATTAGGTATTTTCACATTACATACAACCTTAACACCAACTAATTTTCCATTGGTTACATTCTTGTTTTTCACCCATATCTTGGGTTTGTCATTTGAAGTAGAAGGTTGATCTTTTGGGTTATAAAGTTTGATTGTTCCTCTTGCAATAAGGGCTCTTTTGATAAGTATACCTTTTTCAATAGTTTCCTCAAAATTTCTTGGGCATAGTATCGTGAGGTTGTAATTGATATGTGCATGTACGTTGGAGAGAAAGACATCGACAAGTTGTTTCTTTGGAACGGGCCACTTGATTTTGCTCACTTTGTGTCTCCATATTTGTAAGTACGAGGCAAAAGATTCACCTTGAATTTGTTTGATTTTATAGAGGTTGGTGATCATAATGTCCTATTCTATGTTGTATGAGAAGTGGTTGAGAAACTTATCTGACAACTCATCAAATGTTTTGATACCTAGTGATAAACGAGAGAACTAGTCTATAGTGGGCCCATTGAGGCTCTATAGAAAAAGTATCATCAAGTAGGTGTCATTTCATTGTAGTTCCATGCTAGATACTAAAAACTCACGTACATTTTCAATTACATCTCCTTTCCCCCTCTACTTGTCAAATTTTAGTATTTCGAAGGCTTTGGGAAAAGGTACCATGTATATACTTTGATCAAACAGATATGGACAAATGTCTTGGAGAGCATAACTCTTCTTAGGTTTTCCAATTTGTATATCTAATATCCTTTGATTGAGTGTTTGAGTTGCACATTTATGCCATTTTTGGTGTGCTCATTTGAGGATTTTGGGTATTGTAGATCTGTTGTCCCATGACATTTGTTTGGTTGTAAACTAGATATTGTGTAATTATGGGATTCTAAGGGCCATTTTTGACATAAGGTATGTTAGGTCATTGCTGCGTATAACGTAGGTTGGGTCCTTGTTGTGTAACCTGATATTGACCTTGAGGTGTTCCTTGGTATTGGTTTTGTGGTCCTCCTTGCTATTGTTGTTGATGATTTTGATGTTCGACAAAGTGTTATTGAGTTTGGGGTGTACTATGATAGTTCGTTTGTGGTACACCATGTTGTTGTGAATGTTGTGGAAGGCTACCTTGATGTTGCATTGATGATATACATTGTTGTTGTGGTTTGTGTTGAAGGGTACCTTGGTATTGTGTTGATGGTACACCTTGTTGTGGATTTTGTTGAAGGTTGCCTAAGTGGTAGTTTGTTTGTGGCATACCTTGTTGTTGGGGATTTTAAAGGTTACTTTGATATTGTGATGATGGTACACCTTGTTGTGGATTTTTTTAAAGGTTGTCTTGGTATTTTGTTTGTGACACACCTCTTTGTTAGGAATTTTGAAGGTTACCTTGGTATATTGCGATGATGGTACACCTTGTTGTGGATTTTGTTGAAGGTTTCCTTGGTATTTTTTTTGTGGCACACCTTGTTGTTGGGAATTTTGAAGGTTACCTTGGTATTGCAATGATGGTACACCTTGTTGCAGATTTTGCTGAAGGTTGCCTTGGTAGTTTGTTTGTGGAACACCTTGTTGTTGGGAATTTTGAAGGTTACCTTGGTATTGTGATGATGGTACACCTTGTTGTGGATTTTGTTAAAGGTTTCCCATGTTTTGCATTGTGTTATGTTGTGGCATTTTTTGGGTCGTATTTCCTTGATACTATTGTACCACAAGTGCTTGTTCAATTTGGGATGATTGCCTAAACAATAGGTTGTCCATAGGTTGAGTTTGATCATTGTTTTGTGAAAATAATGGTGGTATGTTGGTGTTCATGGTTGGTTTTGGAACTTGTATAACCATCGTTTGATCTCCAAGTGGGATAAGATTTGGGTCTTTTAGCATGTCCACATTGAAGTCAATGGGTAGTTTAGCACCACTTTTTGCAAGTGCAAGGAAATACTAGTTTGTGTTTATCCCAAGCATCTTGTCAATAAGATTTTTCATCTTAGGATTTTGGGAATATTCTATGAGTCTTTCCTTAGTAAGTTCCTCATCATTGTCCTCTTCTTCTATGGTGTAAGTTTGAGACTCATGAGGTTGGTTTTGTTTAGCAATTCCTTCTTGATGCCTAAGAAGTGTTTCTGCTTAACTAAGGGGTTGATCTTGGTTTTCTTTAAATGTGGGTTCCTTTTGAGGAGTTGTAAGGTCACTTGGTTTATATCCCCATGGGTAAGTTTCCTCATTGGTAGTGTTGTTGGTTTTCAATGCACTTGAGCTAACCTTGTTGGCTTCCATCTTTTTTTTGTGTTGAGATCTCGTGGTTGTCATAAACAATTCTAAGACCTTGGAGAATTTGGAGATCACTAAATATGGAATGGAATGATACTTTGTTTTGGGATTTTCTATTTAAAAGGTGTTTTTTGTGAGCAAAGATTTTCTATTGCCACGTGGGAGGTGGTAATATTGTTCTTTCGATCGCAAGATCATCTTTTCATTCTTCTTTGTCTAGGATATTAGTTGATTTTCTCCATTGAGTTGGTGTTTCCATTTTCTCAAACTAAGTATGTATGATTGTTCACTTTCAATTCACATGATATTTGGTTTTATAATAGGTTTTGTAAGATCTAGTTGTTGAACAAGAGCAGTAGGAAACTAAATGGTCATAAAGTGAGTGATGTTTGGTGGATGCTTTGGAAATGATGCTAATTTTGGGATTAAAAAATGTAGAAAACTTGGACCGATATTTCACTACATTTTTCCAAAGGATATGCTTGAAGATATACTTGAACCATCTTTGAGGTGCAAGCAAATGTTAATATCTTAGAAATCGAGAGTAAAGGAATAACCCAATTTTGTGTTTTGATTTTGAATCCTAAAACTAGGTTGATGTGTTTTGATTTTTTTGTAAATGGAGATGGAATGATGTAGATATGATGTTTTTAGAGGTCTGATTATTTTTTTCCAAAAAGATAAAAGATTAACCAGTTTCAGATTAGTCTGTGATTTGCACTAGAACACATGGCAATAGCGGCAATATTTTAGGTCAATAGCAGTTGGTTTGGTTAGTGCTTGTAAAAAACCAAAGGCAACAATAGTGATATTTTTGAGCAAAAGTGAGCAAGTTTAAGTCAATAGCGATAGTTTCTAGATCAATAGAAACAATGTTTTAGGTCAATAGTGGTAATCTTCAAAGCAACGACTCTGTGTAGGTTTGTTTCTAGTTTTTGTTCTGACAACAATTTGGACAATTTTGCACTTTTTTGATGTTTTTGGTTGATCTATTTTTTTTGAGGTTTTGGGAAATGATACAACATAACACAACAATAAATTTTTTTGTCTCTAAATGTCTATAGTTTAAGCATGTTTCTTTCCACAAAAGCTTAAAGTTTGTGAAAGTCAAAATACTAAAACCCTAGTTCCCAATGTCGACTTTAGTCTAAATGTGACTTGAAATGTTAGCCTAAATATTTGGAAACCTTTAGAGTTATTTGTTTAAGGTATCTCTTAAGGAGTGAAAATATAGGACTCTTTTCAAAAGTATTCACACTAAGTCCAAGGGTTTGAGATTTTGATAACCAAGTTCAATGTTGTTTTGTTGTGTTCTTTTTAACTCAAGTAAAGCATTTGATGTCCAAGTTTGATGAAGATTTTTGGAAAGTTCACAGAAGACAATATTTACAACCTAAGGAGTAGGTACACTTTTTTTAGGTGGGCTTACCTCTGCCTCAAAGGGATGATTTTACATGCAACTTATGGAAAAAACCAAAAATTGTACTTGGTAAGTAGCTTCTCGGAAGTAAATTCTGATGCACCTCTTTCAAATAATGTTTTGGAAACAATGGTTGGCCTCTACACAAAGGGGTTTTAATGGCAACAAATTGAGAACACTGAAGCACATACTACCATCCATTGACCACTTAAGGCTTTTTAACCATTTCCTTTCATCCCAAATTGTACTCTAGAGTTGGATTAGGTATGGTATGTTATTGCCTCAGATTGAAGCCACTACCTTTTGGGTTCACAACCTTTATATATCTCACCGATAAACGTGCTTATTGAGAGTTACTTGTATGAGTTCTCAGTTGTGAGATGTATCTCATTAGTAGGCTCTTTCCTAAGGATAAAAATAAAAAGACAAAATGAAAAACTCAAAGTGCTCTTCGTCACCCAAGATTGTCCTAAAATGCAAGGGGAAAGGATAGAAACTTAGTTTTCCAAGCATTGAAAGAACGACATACAATCCATAGCAATTTGATTTTAATCACAAATTTGAAATGTGTGAATATCTCAATTCATTTTTATGTGCACCAAATAAAAGTGTTTGAGACTTTTAGGAAAACTATCGCAATGTACAAGTCAAAATGGATTTGTTCAATTTTTAAGCACCAAAGTTTGAGTGTTCCTAATTGCCTTGTTTGTCTTAATGTGGCCAACAAAATGAAATGCATTTGATTGTCAAAAAAATAAAGGCATTTGTGCGTCAACAAAAATGAAGAAGCGTTTGTCAAAAAATTTGAAAAGATTCAATTTTAGGAGCACTAAAACAAAATGTGGGATTTGATTGTTCATTTTTAAGAGCGCCAAATTGAAGCATGGGATTTGTATTGTTTAGTTTTAAGAGCACTAAATGAAATGTGAGATTTTCCTTGTTCAATTTTATGAGCACAAAACGAAATGTGAGATTTGCCTTGTTCAATTTTAAGAGCACCAAAAACTGAAATGTGAGATTTGCTTGTTCAATTTTAAGAGCACCCAAGAATTGAAATGTGAGATTTGACTTGTTCAATTTTAAGAGCACCAAAAATTGAAATGTGAGATTTGCCTTCAATTTTAGGAGCACCAAAAAATTGAAATGTGAAATTTGACTTGTTCAATTTTAGGAGCACCAAAAATTAAATGTGAGAGCTAATCCTCTAATGGCCACAAGTTGAAAATGAAGATATTAGTAATAATTTTTTTTTATTCTATTGAAAAAGGGAAAGAAATGAAAAAAAAGAATTTGAAATTTTTTACCTTTTTTACCAATTATAATAATGTTTTGAAGTAGCCATAATTTTCTCAAATCTCCATCAATTTTAAAATCGTCAACTATTCTGGAAAGAAAAAATGGAGATCTACAAAACCCATAAATATTTTTTTATTCAATATGTAGAATTTATTAGAGATGAATGAAACACATGAATTTCAAAGGTTAGCAACAAAAATTTAAAAAAACACAGTAGAGTAAAATTGTGATAAGTTTTTTATTTTTTCATCATATTAAAAACTATAAAAAGCTATAGAAAGATAAGAGTGAGATCTACAAAATCTAGAAATATTTTTGCAAAATTCCAGACATCCATTTTTTTATGATTAAAATAAATGACAAGTTTTAATTGAATTCTTGGCTATAACCTAAAAAATTCTTAAAAAACACTCAAAAGATTAACTGGATGTGCCAATTTATGTAAGGGGGAAATCTGCGAATAGGAAAACAACATATGAATCGAACTAATCAATTCATACAAGAGAGAATTCCAAAACCCATACTAATGAAATGAAGCTTTAAACTATGAAATCAAATAAACAATGTAGTCATAATGATAACATAAAACTGAATTCATAAAATCAAAGCGTTACCATACCATGTTGAAGTTGTGTTCCCAGTGATGTTGGATTGTGTTGTATCAATGCAAAACCTCCATTTTAATATTTGCAAAAGCTTCAATGCACATTAATGGTGACAAAGATGTGAAAAGCTCTCAAGAAATTCAAATGTTAATTCAATATTACTTTGTTGCATAAACTATATTGATTTTTTGATTATTTTTTAGAAGAAATGAGGTTGCTATATAAATTTCAAGTTTTCAGATGAATGATCGAGATTTAAAAATAACTGTTGAGAGGATTTAGATTGAGATTAGTTAATTGACTGCTTGAGATATTGATTGAGGACTTGACTCAATTGATTGGTTCGAAGACTAGGAGTGAGTGGGAGTGAACTAATTTAGATTAAATAGTTCACTAGATATATTGAATAGTTAATCTCAGTTGACTGAGAGAGATTTTGAGTTAAGAGAATTAATTAAGAGTTAACTAAATAGATTGTTTAGTCAACTGAGAGAAAGTGGTCATTGCGTTTGAGGGAATAATGCATGGAGGGATGATTGAATAGTTAAATAAATAGATTGTTTAGTCAACTGAAAGAAGAATTAGCCCATGTGGGGAAATTAATTAATTAATTTAAATTAATTAATTAATTAATATTAAGAGGAATGTGCAAGTTGAACTGTTTTTAATAAAAAAGATTATTTATTAAAGGGATGATGTTGAATGAATTAAATAATTTAATTTAATTATTTAATTTAGAGAAGGTGGGATTAAATAATTAAAATAATTATTTAATGTAGAAGTTGAAAGAGGATTAAATAATATTTGATATTATTTAATTTATGAGGGGGTGTTGATTTTTTAATTACATAGTTAATTGATAATTATTTAATTAAAGTAGAAGAATAAGTTAAGTTAGTGGCATAATTTTTAATTAAAAAGGGGGTAAATTTTTTTATTGAAATCAAGAAATTAATAGTACATAGGGATCAAGAAGCCAGTAAGCTTCCAAGAAAAAAAACATCGAAACACCCAGCCAAGACAAAAATTGCCACCCTCACTGCCACAATAACCTTATCCATTCAAATCATCAGCAATGACCCTCTCTAATTCATGACAATAATCAGGGGATAACTGCCCCCAACCCTTAATCTTCCAATAATCATCATGTTTTGAAGCTCACTTGGTCAAACAATCAGAAACCCTATTCCATTCACGTGGAATGTGGGAAAAAGAAGCCACCTCCATCATAGAGCACACCTGCAAAATCTATTGAACAACCTAAGCAAGCTGCCAACTAACATCAATCACCTTTTTCTCATTCAGTAGGTTGAAAATAACATATGAGTCAGATTCATAGATAATATTATGCCATCCCAAAGCATAAGAATGCTCAATAGCCCAAAGAATCACCAACCCCTCCATAAATTTGTTAGAATGCTACCCTTTATGAATAGAGAAAAAGAAAATAACCAAGCCAAAATAGTCTCTACCAACTCCACCAATACCAATAGGCCCATGATTACCCCTAGAGGAACCATCAGTATTGATCTTCAAGATATCCACTGGAGGAAGCAACCATATTCCAACCCTTTGAATCTTCTTTTTAGCCCACCTACCTCTTCTGACACAAGCATAGTCAAAAGTCAATCCATGTAAGCCTAGTCTATTCACAATCTCATCATCCCCCCTTTCCAAAGGATACACCACTTCACATTTAGCTTCCACCGTCTCTTGGATCATACCAACTATTATGTGCCAAACTTGTTGACCCATCAGCCTCTCCCCACAAAAAAATCCTAAAATTCCTTTCCAGCCAAATTTTCCAAAGGATGAAGGTAGGGCCAATGCACCACATAATTTGGAGGAAAGAGGCCAGAGTAAGAGGTCTTCCCATATTGCTCCAAAACTCAATAAGGGAAGAAGCATGAACACACAGATGTTTCCAAACACCCACCATAAATGCCACAACAAAATAGAAAAATAACAACAAAAAAACAAGTGGGAAGGATCCTCCTCACTGCAACCATATAGAACATAGGAAAAGGGGCCCTGGAATCCACATTTTCGAAGATTATCCCAAGTCAAACATCTATTCCAAGCTGGAGTTCACACAAAACAATTACACTTAGGCCAGGAAAACTTATTCCACACATGTTTTCACCAAGGAACCTCCACCCCCCCAAACTTATGAGCCAACAACTCTTGATACTCACCAACCATAGTGAAAGCACCCTTAGGATTTGGGCTCCAAGCAAGAACATCCTTATCCCTAAGGGAGTTGCATTGTCTACTAGCCAAAATATTTTGAAGCTCAACATAGTCCTCCTCCAAACCAACAATAGGCCAATCCAAAGGAGCCTTCCACCTAGTTACCTTTGTTTGCCCACAAGGATAAGAAGTTTTAAAATTGATCACCCTTGACCAGCCAACCTTCAAGAAGTGATGGCACAAATTCATCAAATTAGGATAGTGGTGCAAAATGGGGGGGGGAACCATCCCAAGAATCATACTAAAAGAGAGCCTTACCCCCCAATTACATATCCAGAACAAGCCCTCCTTGATCAAAGCAACCCCTTTCTTAAGCGTTCCCAAAACCACAAAACCTTTCCCCACTAGAGGATGCCTAGGAATCTTCTCCTTCAGAACCCCCTGAAGGTACTTGTGAGAGAGAATCCTAGCCCAAATATGATCCTGCTCCAAATGCCACCTCCAATAAAGCTTTGCAGCCAATGCCAACCTAGACAAAGTCGACTGCCACAATCCAAGACCCCCAAACTACTTCACAAGGCTCCATTCAGAAGAAGACAAGCTTCCCACCCATACAAATTGTCTAGCCAAAGAATTCAAATCCTTAACAAACCCATCCGAAGCCACTTGGAGCATACATATATAGATGGGAATAGCCTACACCATAGATTTAAGTAGCTAAACTTGCCCAGCAAAGGACAACCATCTATGAGTCCAATGATTAACCTTTGCACAAAACTTATCAAGAATATTCTTCCAAGATTCCCTAGGAAGACTACCAGAAGAGATAAGAATACCAAGATAAATTAAAGGGAGGGAACCAATTTGAAACCTCAAGATATGAGCAATCCTTTGCTGAATAAGTCATGGAGTATTGAAGAAGAAAATGAAAGATTTATCTTCATTAATCATTTGACCAGAAGTAGGAAGATAAATATCTAAATGCTTACACAAATTTGTGGCTTCTTTGACCTTAGCCATACCCATCAAATCAGTATCATCTAAAAATTGCAGGTGAGACTGAGGAGGAAAACCATTTCCCCACACCCAACCTTGAATAAGACCCAACTCCACATTACACTTCACCACTCTCCCCAAACCTTCAACAAGAAGAATAAATAAATAGGGAGAGAGAGGATCCCCCTAATGAAGGCCTCTAGAAGCACCAAAAAGAGAGGAAGGCTCACCATTTATCAACACCAAGAAAGAAGTAGAAGTAACACAACTCATAACCCATTGGACCCACTCCTCAACAAAACCAAAGGCAATAAGGATTTTATGCAAGAAGGACCACTTAACTCTATCATAAGCCTTTGCCATATCCAACTTGATGAACATAGCCTTTTCTTTAGAGGATACCATAGAATGAATAGTTTTAGTGGCAATGACCACCCCCATCCAGAATTTTCCGATCTGCCACAAAACCACTTTGTTCCTCAAAGATAAGCCATTTAAGCCATTGCTTCAGCCTTTCAACAATCAACTTGGAAATGATTTTATAAACCACATTACAAAGGGAAATAGGTCAAAATTGATTCAGTCGATCCATCCCCTCACATTTGGGAATGAGAGCAAGGAAGGTAGAGTCCAAAGCCCACAACATTTACTTATTCCTCTGGGACTCACGAACCACCTCCAATAAGTCTAGCTTAATGATATCCCAAAATTCTTGAAAGAACTCAATCAGAAAGCCATCAAGGCCTAAGGCTTTCCATTTCTTCATCTAGAAAACAATAACCTCTAATTCGTCCGACGAAATGTAGCCTAAAAGATTCTCATTCATCTCCCTAGTAACCAAAGAGGGGATACAGGACTAAACATAATTTTCTTCCATCAACACATCTTGAGAATCCTCTCTAAATGAGGAAGGAAAGAACTACAATGCTTCTCTAGACATTTCATGCAAAGAAGATAAATGCTCACCCCTGTCATTTACAATAACATGAATAGAATTACCATGTCTCCTAGCTTTCACTGAGTTGAAGAAGAATGCAGTGTTTTTGTCCTCTTCTTGTAACCATTCAACATGGACCTTTTTTTCCAAAAAATTTCCTCCCGCAGCTCACACTCTTCCAAAGCTTTAAAGGCCCTAGCCTCTTCCCTGAGTAGCTCCTTTGAAAGACTAAACTCCCTTGTCTCTCGGGTAATGACATCTAAGTTAGTGACATAATTAAATAAATAAGATTTATTTATTTAATCAAGAAGACTAAAGAATTAAAGATATAGTTAAATAAATATGATTTATTTATTTAGTCAAGAAGATTAATTGAAATGAATTAATGATATAATTAAATAAATATAACTTATTTAATCAAGAAGATTAATTGAAATGAATTAATTAAATAACATAAAGTCATTTAATTAATAGTGGAAATATGGCTAAAAGTATAAATGATAATACACATATATAGTATAATATGTAAAGGAAGTATTATCTTTGTTTTGTGAAGGTTGATGCAAGGAAAAAAGTATAGTATTGTAGACTTGTAGCCATTTTATTGTTCCAAGTATGTGGAATAACTATGTAATAGAATTTTTTCCATAGCTGCCTTCGGCATCATAGTTAAAAATAGGGAAACGTACAGTCATCTCAGCCAATGCCAAACTTATTTGGCATCCTTGTAACTAAATTACATATATATTAATATATTATAGGCTTATAGCTTGTTAATCAAAAATATTAAAAATAATTAAACATTATTTAAACATTAAGAAAAGACGAATATTAGTGTTAAAATGCTAGTTCGTAGGCTAGGACAATTTCAGGTATCTACACTTCCCAATAATCTTCTAAATGAGGGTAACTATGGATTTTATTCCTGAGATAAATTATTCTTCACATATCCCTTGCTATCATAAGGATATCTCATTTTATAATATTGTATAGGTATTTTCACCAGAGACCTTTCTATATTTTTTGCTTCAACTAAGGATGGACACATGTAATAGGACAACCCTAGTGGGAAAGATATCTTGTTTTCTTTAGATCTCTGCATTTTCTATCGATTGATTTCATTTGTTTGTAGAGTTCAATGAGGACCAAATGGTCAAATGGGTATTTGGAAAATTTATAAGGATATTCATCAAATCCTCCTATCCTTACATAAGAAAATTTTGGAAATTGAATAAAATAACTCTCAAAATGTTTAATCAAATCTACAACCTTAGGATAAAATCTTTGGCCCAAGTTAGCATCAAGTTCTCTAACTATGAGCATGGTAAATGGATCATTTAACCTCCTAAAGTGCTTATTACTAATGTTCAATTATGAATGTGGGTTCATATATCTAATTCATTTCATCATAAATTCCCTCTTCATACAATCCAAGTCATGGGTGCATGCTAGCAATAGTATAGAATAAATATGATGTCATAAAGAACTCCTATGTATCTTGCAAATCTGTAATTTGGTTATGCAGGTTATCATTGATCATTTTCCCCAATCAACATATTGTGAGTCATAAACTATTACAATGATGAATTGATGCATCCAAAATAATTTTTCTCTAATACCATTAAACCTATGCAGCAAGGGTATGATATCATATATGTCCTCATAAAAATGAGACCTGGGAAGGATTTTAGGAAATGTGGGTTTCCCTTTCATTGGCTTCTTAAAACAAAATTTGGTGATATTATTTATAAATGTGCCTTTCTTATCAATAAAATAATCTATGGTCCTCTCTATGCTCATGTCTACATAAACCTCTTTTTTGGGAAGCTTAAACATGGTGCTTATTGATCACCCATCTAATTTAGTTATCAATCTAGCATTTGCACTTCTTATCTTCTTCTCCTCAGGCTTGTAATATTTGACACAAGACATTACCCAGTCAATAATTTGAACATACCTCTAGCATGGGCTAACCCAATTTGGAAAGTAGCTTCAAGCATTGGTGACCTAGGGTTTTTAGACATGTGTATCCAAAATTCTTCTAAGTTTACATGCACCAATTTACTATCCCCAATTTTTGATAGAGAATTTGTTAGGATCTACTCTCTATCATATCCTTGATAGGAATATTTCATTTTTTACTTTTAAAATTTTCTTGAGTTGATGAATAGATAAAAGAAGACTATAGAGAAAAAAATGGGTAGTATGGCAAAAAATTAGGGTATGAGAGTTACAACTAGGATTGGAAAAGTATAGGAAAGAGTTTAAAATTGTAACTAGACATGTTTACTTACTTGATGCACCTTAAAGGAATTGAAAGTCAATCTGAAATGGTTGCAACTAGGTTGGGCTCCATCGTGCATTAATATCAGCTCCTTCTTCACTATGAGTGTTATTGCAAAGTTCAATAGTTTGATCTCTTTAGTGGACACCAGTTCATTCAATATTTGGAAAATAAATGAACTTCATCAATTGAAAATTTTTGGTAGGAGATGAAGTGTAAAATTGCTAGACTATTTGACTATTAAAGAGTGTTATGTTTTAGTGGGGAGAGATGAGACACCTTATGCACAAAACCCTTGTACATAGTATGCCATGTTTGTATTGTGATTGACATAGTAACATGAAATGACTAAATAAAATAAATATTCTAATTAAATAGCATTTTAGTTTTTATGTCCTAAATGGACAACAAAAAATAAAATAATCTCATTCAATATTTTTGAAGAATATTAAAGTGGAGAATTAAAAAAGTACAACATCAAAGAATACTAAAGCTAAGAATAAAATTAATATAACACAGATCAAATTATTGGTAAATATTTCTAAAATCAAGAAATTGTTAGGTTGGGCACAAATATAAAAAAGTTAAACAAAATTGTCTCTCTTTTGGCAATGGGTAGAAGAGGTGTAACACCCCTTTGTTTTGGCTCTTTGATTGGCAGTGTTTTCTTTGTAATGGTTGTGTTTGATTATGATTTGACTTTGGAACTTGGTTGCTTTTGACCGCTATCTGTTAAACGATGTGAATGATATATTTTGATGTGATGATTATTTTACTCTGATGTTACCTTTATGGCATGTTTTGGATTAATTTAGCAAATAACTGATTTAATGATGTTTTATGCTTGTGATCATTTCATTGATGTTAGAATCGTCAGCTAGTAATTGTGTATTGGTGAAGGGGATGGGATTGTATCACTCACTTGTGAGTGCCCTACGATTTTGAGATTTCCTCTTCACGGTGTGTTTGATCATATTGTATATATGCATGTTCGATGTACCCCTTCGTTGCAGGATGTAGGTACAGGACATCAACTCCACCTGGTTCCACAGGTTTGAGCGTGTCCCTTGTCCGATGGAAATCGATTGGGAGATAGTAGCTAAGTTTTTTTATGTCAAGCCACCACCCTAGTCACAGTGTGTCGTCGGGTTGTAGTCAGGTTGGTTGTTATGTTGCCATGTCTCTGTGTTCTTTATTTAAATTCAAGTTATAAATGGCTTGTGTTGTTAAAATGTTGATTAAATTTATTTGGTTGTAATGCTAGGAATGTTATTTACTTTATTAATTAATTTAATTTAATTAATAAAATAATCTACTCTTGGATTAGATTTATTTTATTGATTAATTAAATTAATTGTGTGGAATTGATTAAGTTATTATTTTGAATTAAAAGTGTTAAAAGCTTTAAATTCTTTTATTTGAAAATAAAATTTTAAAAGGTATTGAATTCTATTTAGAAATTGGAATTTTGTTTTGAGTTATTTAAAATTCAAAATATCTTCAAAATGCAATAACTTTGGGTGAAAAAGATATTTTAGGGGAGTTGACTAAATTTGGGGAACATATTTTTGGGAGATAAAATGTGAGGGAAAAACAAAACCCTCTTTTTGAAGGAAAATTGATTTGTTTATTGTGGGAGCAATCGGGCATGAAATTGCATGGGATCAACTGTATTTGGGTAGGAATGGGGAAAGGAAGTGATGGCTGCAATCTTACGTGCTCTCATTGCTTATGTGCAAACATCCTCTCATTTGAATTTCTTGCTTGTGAATGAAGGTATTTTATCATTTATTCATATTTACTTGATCTTAAATGGTTTGAATGATTCTAATTGTATTGGTAGTATGTTGGAATCCTTTCATGTATTTTATTTGAATCAAGTTGATAGTGTAGAATTTATTTTGAGAAATTTTTGAGAATTTTTCCAAATACTAGGTTACCATGCCCAATTTTTAATTAGAGGCTCAAATTGGTGTTTTTATGTTAAAAGTGTGTTGTTGGGCACTTTTGGATCAAAAGGGTATTCTTACATTTTTTATTTTTATTATTATTTTGAATTTTAAGCTTTTTCATACTTCATCAATGGTGGAACCTGAATATTTGTGAAAATTGGTTTAAAATTGGTCAGTGTTTTTTATGTTAAAAGAGTGTTGTTGGGCACTTTTGGATCAAAAGGGTATTCTTACATTTTTTATTTTTGAATTTTAATTTTAAGTTTTTTCATACTTCATCAATGGTGGAACCTGGATAATTGTGAAAATTGGACTTTGTTTAAAAGTGGATTTTTGAGAATATTATTTCATATTATAATAGGGAATGATAGAAAATGCATATGAATTCTTTGAATGGGATCATTTCAGATTTGTTTGCTTGTTCAAGTTTCTGATTTGTTATTATAGTGGGTAGGATGTTATTTTAAAGATCTTATATTCTACTGCCTTAAATGGTGAATAGGGAATGATGGTTTGTTTTATATATATTGCAAAGAATAGTTAAGGTTCATGAAATTTATATTGTTTAGAACTTATTTGTATCGTTAATAGATTAAGTATATGATGAATATATGTACTTTGGTTTCTGTTTTATGAGAAAAGATTGTTTGTTGAAATACATCTTTAATTATTTAAAGAATGTGTGTGTATATGATTGTTGATTTAAGTGATTTCTTGTTGGTATTGTATGGAAAATATTGTTATGTTTGTGAGTGTGCTTTGATTGTGCTGGGTTTTGTTCCTTAAGGCTAGGGACTCTTTGATTGTGTTGTTAATTCGTATTGCGCTTGTTGATCATGTAAGTCTTCCAGTTGTGTTTTCTTGAGATGATGTTATGTCTCTTGTGTTTTGTTATTGTCTCTCTTGGGTAGTGCATGAGATATGCTTCAAAAGAAACTAGTTACTATGAACGGGTTGTGTGACCTTATGGTTTAAGGTTGAGTCTTGTTATCAGTTCTTTATGTGGGTTGTCATTATGTTAGTCAACCTTGTGTTAGCCTTGGGTAGTGCATGCTTTGGTTTCAGTTTTGGACATCTGTAGTGATGTGTTACCTGTTGAGGTGTATTGATTATTTGTGATAAGTGTTAGTGCATTGTCTACCCTTGACATGTGGTTGAGTTATGTGTTGTCGATAGGGGAGTGGCTTTCAAACGAGTGTTGGGCCCAAAGTGGTTCGAGGATAACTCATGTGAGAGTCAATTAATTAAGTGAAAATTAAAATAACTTACTAGGGAGAGAGTAGCTTTGAACATTAATAAGATAATTTAGCCTCACTCATTTGCTCAAGGGCTTGTACGAGACTTGAGATGAGTCGGGAAGGCCTGGAATGGCAAGATCATTATCTTGTCTTCTTGAAAGATAACCGATTTTGCTCTGGTATGTATATGGCACCAGGTTCGTGAGAGGTTACCAGGATATCCCTAGAGGGGGGTCGGGACCTAGAAAGAACACCATTGGATAACCAATGTAGCCTTTACGATGACACTCCTCCTATGACAATAGTCGGTATGGTGTTGTACCGTTGGTTTATTTTGTATAGTGATTGTACTTGATTTTGTACTCTGGAAGCATTGTAACCACGATGTTAAGTGATGTGGTATTTGTTCTTGTTTCAGTTCAGTTGTGCTAGCCTGTGTCTAGAGGTAGATGGTCTTGTCTAGGAAATCCTTGTTAGTATCTCCTAGCACGGGGGGTGAGCCTTTTGGTTTCACTTGGTTGGGTGGAACTTGCACCTTCCTCTATTGGTTTTTTGCTCTTGCTTGTGGGGTGTCTTTCATGTTGGAGAGCTCGTTGGATGCAGTTGCTTTTCTAGCTTCATTCTTTTCAGTTGATCTTATATTCTTTTACCCCTCATTTGTCATTGAGGTGGAAGTTGTAATTTGTAATCATGCTTTTGGAATTACCTCATTCGGGGAATGAGAGTTGTAATCATATTGTTTAAATATTGTTAATTGAAATCTTTTGGTATTTCTTATTCTTGATGTACATTATTTTGAATGGAATGTATGTGAACATTATTTGTTAAGTAATTTCTTGGTATGGTTTTATTTCATGTTAGTTGTTGTTTGGGTTTCAAAGTAATCTCAGTCTCGTGGCCTTAGAGGTTGTTGGCAATGTGTATTCATCTTACATGTTATTTGTACTTAAACAAAAAAATAAAAAAAATTGGTGCGTTTAAGTAGTGAATTGCAACTTCCTCTAGGGTTGCGTGGTGGGGCATTACAAGAGGAGGGTGGTGCAATTATCTTTTCCTTTAAGTGATCCTCTTATACAAGGAAGATCAATGTCACCAAAGAGATATTTTTGATAATGACAATAAAATCCATCATGAAATCCTTATTAAAGTTGAGATCAATAAATATGCTAGAAACATCTCTACTAAGCATTGTCCTCATGTTATTGCACTTTCATTTGCCTATACAAAATTAAAAAACCATTCTTGTAAAGACAATAAAGAAAGAAAGAAAAAAACCAAGAGGGTCCTCTTTTTTACCATCTAACTTATCTCCAAGATAGCCTTCCCATATTTAGTGTAGACCATGAAGCTACAGAGGAGGGTATGCAATCACACAATCAATTGAATAATAGAAATATGTATGACATGTATACCTTGTGACATAGTGTGAGAAGTGGTTTTCCCTAAGTGTCCATGAGAATAAGGTGGTTATAAGTGAGGGCATATGTTTCCACTCTAAAGAGGATATCTCCATTAGAATCAAATATTGTAAAGACCTCACTAGAATTTATAGTATTTGATAAAGAGAGATAGATATTTTTTCAAATTAAATCAAATGAGATATAGTAGCTACTATAAATTCATATAATTTATTTTCCACAAAAATAAAATAATGTAGAGTTTTCTCAAAAAATCATAAGACTCCATTAATAGATTCTACCAATATTTTCTCAAGAAAATGAAAACATGTTTAAATCATTTTAAGTACACATAATTCTTAAAAAATAAAACATTAATTATCACTATAATTTAGCCATATGATATATCCTTGTAATTTATCTATTATATATGATTGGATGAATAGACAATACTCTCTCTTTGTCTCTCTCTCTCTCTCACACACACACACACACACTAAATCACTTTTATATTTAGTAGAAAAACATTGTTATCAACTTGTAATTTTCTCACGTGTAATGATTGAATGAGTAGATTGTATGATTAAAATAAATTAATCACTCTCTTACACTTATGAAGAAATGATAGTTGTAGGATGCTTCTTTTATATGCTCCTACACATTTCTAACATGATAAACTAGAAATAAATATCATGTTATAGGTTTATAGCACAATTTTTCAAGACAACATAGGTCTAAAATATTGTTTATTTGATATATTTTGATCCAAACATATTAATATGTGCACATATAATCAAATTATCATGAATTCACCCAAAAAATATATCTATATGAAATATAATTTTATATATAATAATTATAAAAATTATGTAAAAAATTCATATTTGTTTAAATAGTTTTATCTCATGTATTATGCATTTATTCGAAATATCATAATCCTAAATAAGCTTAAAAATTATCATGTCATTATTGTAAGTACAAACATTAATATATTTTGACATCACCTACTAACTCAAAATCAACAAATGGTAGATACCTACATATAGTAGTATGTCTCAAACAAGAGATAACTAGGAAAGACAAAGACAAGGATAATACACCAAAATCTTCCATGTCATTTGATGAAAATATTTTTTTAAAGTGTTTTTTTATATCAACAAAATAATTTGGGGTCTATGAAACTTATTTCATCATTGAAAAAATATTATATGTGTGATATCTTCTTGTTGTACAACTAGTGATTGACCACTCAAAGGCCACATGTTCTTAATAAGAATTATAAGGAAGTATGAATTGTAGTGGCATTTGTGTTGAAAGAAACAAATCCTTTTGGTGTGAAGTAGCAACAAGGAAATTTTTCCATTAACTCTCTTATTATCCATTGCATGCATGATACAATTAATTAGGTAAGATTTTCCTATTCCAATAGTTACTTGGATGCTCATCTTAAGAGGTTCATCATTATCAAGTAGTTTAGAATGTATCATGACTGTATCAAATACAATACATTATTTTTCACTCAAATGACTTGAAGGATTCACATGATAATGGAATGCTCTTTAAACCAAAATTCCTAATCAACTTATTTTAATGAATTGTGTGGTTGTTTCTTGCAAAACATATGGAAATTCATATTGGTTATAATCATACTCCATGTCAAAGTCATGTTAACTAAGAAACTCAATATTAGATAACTAAACATCTTACCATGGAGCCAACCTAGAGAATGTGTCACTCCTCCATTTTTATAGTATAAAAAAAACATGATCTTGAAACTCAACATCATCAACATTAGTCTCTAAAAAAATGGGTATACAATATACATTCTATGTAATACATGTAGACACCTAAAAATGGTCTGGAGAATCTAATTAATTAAATATGATTTATTTTATTAATTAATCCTAAATTCATCTACTTAGTAAATAAATAGAAATATTTATTTATATAAAGTTCACTATTAATTTTTCTATTTTATCATATTCCTTTTTATTAAATAAGAAATATCAAATATTTGTTTTATTTAATTAAATCTTCCTAATTTTCTAAATTTGAATAAATCAAATATATTCAAATAATTGCATGAATCAAATCCCTCTATTCACTCACCAATAAAATTAGATTTTTCAAATATAATTAATGCAATTGGCATTTATGGGAAAAGCCTCGGGGACAAACCTGTAGGCAATCCTCTCAATCTTCTACCTCAAATCTTTCCTCTCATCTTGCCTGGTGTTTTCATGGGGAGGAACAATCCTCCATGATCTGATCCACCTTCTCATCTCATACCATTCAAAATCCCCAGATTTAATCTCAGCCTCTGTTGTGCTACCCCTGTGCAAAACTTTTGCCAAAAATCTATATATACAGCCTTCTAAAGCATCAAAATGATCCGAGAATTATCATCTTTTATGCAAACTTACTTTGTAGGAATTAGTACTCAAGCAACCAAGCAATCATTTAGCATTAGCATTTTAGTATCATCATAGCATCATGGAATCAGTAGATTTCATATCACGACAATATCATTAGCTTTTACTATAGCTTCCATTTAGCAGGTTTCATGTTAGGATAGTTTACAGTAGCATCATATCATCTAGGAATCATTAGCAATCATCACATCATTGCATTTAACATCCATTCCGTTCTCTAGATAGGCATTTTAAATAGTTATGGTGCTTACAAATTTGAGAGCTTTTGTAATTTGATAAATCTTTAGAGATAGGAGACAATGAGATGCTTTTAGGCTTTTTAGTGTTTTAAATTAGTTTAATTACTGATTCATCTTGATATAATGTTTCATTAAGAAGTGTATTTAATTGTATTTAATTTACATTTTCCACACTTGCAATACATATATATATTTCTAGTACTCTCATTTTGAATAATGAATTCTTGTTCAACTCCAATTTAAACTCTAATGACATGGAATGATTTGTATAATACCAAATCACTCCTACAAAAATCCTTGTATTCAAGTGAGTTACTATTTGGAATTGAAAGATAGTTGGGAAAAAAATTAACAATCATTGGCATTTTTGAGGTTTTGATTACTCATGGTTGTGATGTAGATATTATGACCAATATCTTGCAACTTCTATCACACACAAATAATCTAATTGCATGGATCACTTCATATATGCATGCATTTATGAATTTTGTTTCATATGGGTCATCATTATGGTTCAAACTTAAACAATGGAACACCTTTTGTCCAACATTTAAAAAAGGTCCTAGTGCATTCACCAAGTGGTAGTTTTAGCAACATATTCAACATATCTCACATGTGCACCTATGTCATGTTTAGAACTACCTTATTCAAGAACATTCTATAAGCACACAATGCAAGATCATTTGGGCTACTTATTGAACACCTTAGTTAACATGTCATGATAACACTTTAAACTCTTTTCTACTTTAGGCACATATTTTGCAATATATATTATAACTACAAGATGATATAATTTTGGTTGAAAGTCTCTATTTCCTCTTTATATGGAAAGAATATATGAGCTATGCACATTTTATCTCTCATCATTATATGTTGGTAATAATTTTTTGTGTCCATACTCATCAATAAACAATTTGGATTCACTTTTGCAACTACCAAATAGAATTAAAATAACAAACATTGATTTGACATTTTTTTTAAACATGCACTCATAATACATTTGGTATGGCATTCAACATGATTTAATAAATCTATGAAATCTACAAGTAAATTAATAGCTAAAATTTCACTCATTTTCATCAAGAAATAATCTTCTCCTATGGATCATGGAACAAATGCATTTATTTCTTGTTCTTCAAGAGGAGTCCATGCACTTATGAATTTGGCATAGAAGTTTTTCCTTATTCAATCTCACATGGATTATTCCAATCCAATGCATCTACATTAGGTGCTTCATCTATTCATATGAGAAAATGCATTGAAGATTGATACCACCACTCCTTCCTACAATAGCATCATACAATATTATTCAAGGTACACACTATAATGTATAACAACATAGAAATTATATTAACAATTATACCATGTTATTTTTCTAATTGAATACCTTTCCCACATTTCCTTTGATTTAAAATATTTGAAGATGAACTCATGATGATTTTTTTTAAATGATTCTCTATGTACATAGCAATAATATGGAGACTTTAAATTTTATTTCTACTTCCCCACCTATATGCATCCCTTGAATTTGATGGTGCTTGAGTTAGTATTAGTTGATAGAAATTAGGTCATTTTGTATCAACTACACTCAAAGTTATGAAAAAGGTAGGGCATCCTAATTGTATTATCATATTTAGAAATTCATTCTTACATATGTTCCAATAATCTCTAGTCACTATTAGTCAAGATCCATAATGTGTGTCGACAGGGAAAATCAAGAGGAAGGCATGAATCATCAATAACAACCAAAAAACTATTTAATTCAAGCCATAGAGATCCTAATTTAACAACAAAGTACAAGATGACAATATAAATCAAATGATAACTCAAATATACCTCAATTCCTATGTCAAAGTTGATTCCCCTCCATTTCCCTTCTCAATTTTGCTCGTTTTCTCTCAGATATTAAGTATGCCCAATCTGCAATAAGCTCAATGTAGATGTAAGATAGTAAAATCTCAAAGAATGTGGTTAGCCATCAAAGAGATGTGAGGGTTTCTTTTATAGAAATGATTGATTTGAATGGACGATTAGGATTAAGAGGTGGATGATCAAGATCAAGGGTCAAGAATCCTTGAGAGGAATTGATAAACAAGTTAATTGATTGCAATTGGCTATAAGATTTCAGTTAATTGTTTGCATGAAGAATTGATTGAAGAGTTAAGGGATTTGATTACTTTGTTAACTCACACTGAGTGGGAGTGAGCTGATTTGATTGAGGAGAGATGTGGAATTGATTAGTCAGTTGACTGAGAGAAAGTGTTTGTTAAGAACAAGGGGAAATGCATGAGATTAATAATTAATTAAATGAATTAATTACTAGAGGATCGTGCAAGATTAAATTTATTAAATCAATAAAATAAATGGTTTTGTTTATTTTGGAAGAAGATAATTTTTGTTAAATAAATTAAATAATTAAAAACAATTATTTAATTTAGAGAGTGAAAACTTACATGAGTATTTAATAATTAAATAAATTTAATTATTACTTACATGTGCAAGATTGAATTAATAAAACAAATAAAATAAATGATTTTATTTATTTTTAGAAGATATTGTTGAGGAATTCAATTAAATAATTCAAATAATTACTTAATTTAAGAGTGTGAATTAATTAAACAATAAATTATTTAATCTTGGAGATAAGAACTAGATAAAGAATTTGCATGAGTATTTAATAATTAATTAAATGAATTAATTATTAAAGGAATGTGCAAGCAAGATTTAGATAAATAAATTAAATGTTTTATTTATTATTAATGAATGAATAATGTTGAGAGATTAAAGGATAACTAAATAATAATTATTTAATTTTGGAAGGTATAATGGATGACTAATTAAATAATGTTAATTTATTTAATTAATTTAGAAGAATAAAGATAATTAAAGACATAATTAAATAAATTAGATGTATTTAATTAATTAAGAAGAATAATGATAAAGTGAATTAATTAAATAACATAAAGTCATTTAATTAACAGTGAAATATGCATTAGTGATAATAATTTAATAATTGAAACATTATTTAATCATTAGGAAATGACAATGATTGGTGCTAAAATGTTTCTCGCGGGCTAGGACAATTTCGGGTATCTATATTTTGCCCCTATTTGATACAATACATTTTTATAGCATTGTATCAAAGAAAATTCAAAAAGTCATGTTTAGGACTTGCACTAGTATGCTTTGGCAATGACGGGATATCATGGTGCCCCCTTGAGAAATTTGGTGAAAATTCTGGAAAATAAGCCAAATTTATTGATAAGTTGATATGATGCATGTAGGTGTGAGGACCGATAGAAGAAATGCTAGCTAGAAGAAAAGATTAGTAAAAAGTGAAGAATGGTTAGATGGACCATCCATGCAAATCAAGATTGATGAGATCCATGAAGAGGGTTAGGATTGGTGTATGATTGATAGATTTTTAGCTTTAAATAGTGCACAATTATTGTCATAAAGCATTTTATTATGTGACAAGTGGATGTATGCATACTAAAGCATGAATTGGGATGACAGATTTCATTTTCATTTTCCTAAATATATTGATTTATGGACAAGTGGATATGTATACACCAAGTTGAGACAAACCTTGGTGACATTAGTATCCATTTGTCAAATATTTAGACACATCAGACAAGGAGTACCCAGATTCATACTAGTGACAATAGAATCTTGTTGGAATATGTGAGGAAGTAACCATAGAGAATGTTAATATTGATGCAAGGAAGCAGTAGTTGACATTTGAATTTCATAGGATATTTTGATTATGCCAAATAACACCCCAATCACACACAAGAAACTTAGTTGCCCTAGTCATAAATTATCAAGACAAAATGCAAACAAAAATCAACAAAAAAGATGTAATGATCCATCATCGCTCATTTAATCACTTGTAGATATCCTTGAGTAGCATAAGACCATGACATAAGATAAATTATATAAAAAGATAAGAATAACTAGACCAAATGTGTCAACAACCATTTATATATTCTTGTCCACTAGTATGTGTGTTTTGATAGGATTGTAAGGGTCATGTTTGGTTTTAGGAATGAGACACCTCATATAAGATGTTTGGTCTATTTTTGAGGATGTAACAACTTGTATAAGACAATTGATATCTAATAAAGATAGGTAGATTTTGTTGAGATATGTAGGAAATTGATTGATGAGGTTGCATGCTAGTTTGATAGTTCATATGTTATTTCATGATATGTTAAGCTCAAATTTTGTAAGATGTTTTGTTTGTGTTCAACATGTCAGTTCTTGACAAGGGATATTTGTATTTTGGAAGATGGATTGTGATGGATGAAAAGTTTATTATGAAGGACCCTAAGGGATAGACATAGGCCTTAGGGGCTCATCAATGATGGCCTTGCCTATGTGATACATGTAGAGGCTACATAGTTTGATTATTGGGACTTGCATTAGCACATGTTGGATGACCAATGTTGTTTTTGAATTTTTTGGAATTTTATGACTATTTTGGATTTTTGGTTCATATCTAAATGTTTTTGGATTTTGTAGAATGTTTTTATGTTTTTGCATTTTGTGGAATGTCTTTTGATACCATGTTTGAGATCCTTTTGAAAACCTAGGTCAGAAATTGCCCCCAGTCAAGTACAAAACAAGTTATTATGAAAGGGATGAATATGGTAAGCAATTGATGCTAAATGCCAATCATTCTTAGGTCATGAGAGGGATGAGAAATCTTATTATGAAGGAGCTTGTGCTCAGGTTATTATGGATATAATCTAATAGAATAGTGATAGGTGTTAGAGCAGTAACCGACTACACATGGTGCCTGTTTGCTAGGTTTTCACCATGGTACTTTATCCAAAGCGTCACCAAAATGGTTTTCACTATAGGAAAAAATATTTCTCTTTCCTTGTTTTTTTTTCTATTTTTTAATTTTTTTAATTTTTTGTATCACACAAGACGCTTGTTTTCCAGGTTTTCATCAGGTTGACATTTTATTAAAATTTGATGATGTTGCAATCATCATGGACTCTCTTTAGGAGATGAAGGCCGATGGTCAAATGAATTGTATGAAACAAAAGATGAGGAATGTGATATGGTGCAAGTATGATCATCTAGATGTGCATTGCATGGGTTTTCATACTTCCCTCGAAGAATATATTGGACAACCAATGTATTAGAGCACATCAAGGGGTCATCATCAATGTATGTTGATTGTCATCACTAAGGGAATTATTATATGAGATGGTGGATTCATGAATGTAGGTGGATCTGATAAACCATACGAATTGTGGAATAACACAGTGAATAGAAATGTTGGATCAACAAGCTCATATCTCAATGGCCTTCTTTTACATATGCCCCCAGTTATTGTGGGTATAAAGGCATAATTGAAGATCAATTTCTACTTTTTTTTTTTTTGAACATTTTTTATTTTGTTTTTGCTCAAGGGACTTTTCTTGATCTTTCTTCTTTTTATTTGACCAAGTGTATACTTTTTTGATAAAGGCTTTCTCTTTCTTGACTTTGGACTTACAACCTTATGCTTTTGTGTTGAAACTTATTGATCCAATTCTAGGAGACAAATGATACTAGATGAATTTGATGGCATGGTGAAGATGTATGATTCACGTGTAGGGTGAGCAATTCCATCAGCATATTCTTTGAAACTATCCTTTTTAGCGCAAGTAATACCAAAGGAAACCTGCTCACCACCAATGAGTTGGCAGGAAGGATTAGTGGACGTATCATTTATAGATGCATACTCTAGCTCAAGATGCTTGGTAGAAAAAAGATGGTAGCCTATGCAGTGGACTAGAAGGAATATGACCCTAGAATGAAAAAGAATGCTCTGGGATATCCTCCATAGGATCATTCTGGAACATTGGGTTATCATAGATGTCTTGATTAAACATGGGATTATCATGAGCATCAAATGATTGGGATGCAGATGGTAGTGGTTCGAGCTCTAGACAACAAGCTAGTAACTCATATTATCCAACTCCAAGGTCTTTGAAATTAACCTATATTTTTGGGAGTGGGAGATCTAGGAGTAATGAAGGAACAACTGCTATAGAGGAAGATGGTAAGGCCATGTTGTTAAGACAATGCTTTGGGAGGCCAAGACTGCTTTGTGAGATTCTATAATTCTCAAATGGATTTGGATCCATCGGTATAGTCACCTAAGTTCCATTGTAGGGGAAATTCATGCATTGATGTAAGGTTGATGACACAACCTGCATGGCAGAGATCCATGGACATCCTAGGAGAATGTTATAAGGGGTCTCCAGATCTAAGATTTGGAAAATGGTCTCAATTATAATAGGTCCAACTTGGATAGGAAATATGATAGTGCCTACAGATTCTCATTCAAAATCATCATATGCTTTGATTTTAATCTTTGTGTTATGATCAACAACATTGTCAGAATATTTCAATTATTTTATGACTTAAATTGCAAATATTTAGTCTTGCTCCACCATCTATCAAGACTCATTTGATTCTATACTTTTGAACAAAGGCTTCGATATGTAAGGTATCAATATGGCAAGGGTTTTGTGTAGGAATATCCTTCTTTCCAAATTTAATAATACACTTAGCATTATTGCTCTCAACAGGAACAAATGAGTCTTCTTTATCAGATGGGTGGATGTTATTGACCGTGTACTTGTAAGTAACACTAGTATAATTAGCTTGGTCCTTTGCATTAGTTCCTAAGGTAGAAGCTTTTCCTAACCCATGATTCTTTAGGGGATCTTTAAAAATGGTATGATCGGTTTTTGAGGACCCTTGTGAATTGTCTATGGATATGTCACCTTGGTTGATAAGATCTTGAATGATGTTTTTGATCTGGAAGCATGTTGAGGTCTTATGTACTTTTATTCTATGGTACTCGCAAAAGTCATTGTCATTCCACCATGCCAGTTTGAAGGGTCCTCATTTTTAGTACCTAACTTTTGGAAGTTGGATGACATTTGATTGTAACAATTTCTTCAAAATTGACTCAATGGATTCCTTGATGGGTGTGTATGTTTGTCTTTCAGGATTATTCCTTTGAGGACCTCATCTTTGTGGATTGTTCTTGATTGTGTTTGTTGATTGTTCATGATTTTGCAGTTGAGGACCATTATTCGATGTGGAGGATCCCTTAAGACTAATGGTGGGGTGGTCTTTGTGCATTACTTTTGCATCTACTACCCCATCATTCGTGACATTCTTATTTCTAGACTAGAATTTGATTTTGCCACTAGAAGTATTCAGGATGTTTTTATTTTCTCTAAAGATTTTGATTAATCCTTTTGCAACAAGTACCTTCTCAATGGAAACACCTTTCTCGATGACCTCCTCAAATGTATTACAATAGCAAATTTGAAGTTGGTACATTAACTCTAAATTGAGATTTTCCACAAAAAATATGTACCAACTACTTTTTGGGTATTTGACATGAGCATTTGCTAGCCATGCTTGTCCATCTCTAGAGGAAAGAAGTGAATGATTCTCCTTATTTTTGTTTTGTTTGGTAAAATTTTACTATGGTTATACTGCTTTCAATATTTTAGGAGAAGTGTGACAAAATTTTCAACCAATTCTCTCCATGTCCTTATATTGGAAGGTAGATGTACAAACCAATCGAGTTCTTGTCCCACAAGACTTTGTGGGAAAAGCCACATCAATTATGTATGTTCATATGTGACATCCATGCAAGAGGTGTGAAACTCTCGTACATACTCAATAGGGTCTCTCTTTCTCTTGTATTTGTTGAAGTTCAATATGTTAAAGTGTTGGGGGAAGGAAGGCATGTATATACTTTGATCAAAAGGATAAGGGTGCAAGTCCTCAATAGAGTAGGTCTTCATTTTTCCTGTTACTTACATGTTGGAGATTTTTTTTGCAAGGTTTGGATTTGTTGCACTAAAGTATCCATAGGTGATGGTAATGCATTTGTGTTCGTTTGAGTTTGTGTAGTTTTTACAAATGGATTAGTGTCTTGATAATTGCAGTCAATGCAAACGCATGGGTGTTTGTGTTGAATGTGTTGAAGTGATGTTGCAATGGAGGTTGATTTGATTGTTGCAAATCTGATGTGAATGCAAGATTTGAACTGATTTGTTGTTGAGGTGGTTATGAATTTATGTTTTGACTTGAAAAAGGTTCCCAATTGAATCAGAGGTATGTTCATGTTTTGTATAGTATTGGTTGTATTTGCTTGTGGTCCTAAGAAGGAAATGAATGTCCTTAGTGTTTTAGCAGGAAAATTTTGACTCATGGTGTTTTGACTCATTGATGTAATATTGGTTTGTGGTGCTATAGTTTGTGATGAACTGGAAAATGGATTGGTTGATTGTGGACCTATAGTTTGAGATGTATATGAAAATGGATTTGTAGTTTGTGGACCTAGAGTATGAGATGCTAGTGATGTATTGAACAATGGATTCATGATCTTTTTTCCAAATATTGGTGTAGGAGGTGTATTGACTATTTTTGTGTTATGTGAGGTTCCTCCAAATGGCATACTTGTGTGTATTTGTGATGAGATAGTATGTTGAGGTGGGGTTGTATCATTAAGGGAACCCTGTTCTTGTTGTGTGATGTCTAGTGGATGTTCTAATAGTGTAGTGACATCAAAACCAGAAGGAAGTCTAGCCCCATTTTGTGTGGGTGATAAAAAGTATCTATTGGGGTTTGCAACTATGAGCTCATCTATAATTCACAATATTCGAGGATCTTATGAGGAATTGTCAATATTTTCTTGGTTTTAAGCCTTGTCCCACCTCGTTTAAGGTGTAATTGTCAAAAGGTGATACATTTTGAGGTTGCGACCTTGGTGGTTTTCTTGAATATGACCTAAAATGCATGGTGCTAGTGGGGTTGAAGTTAGGGTCAGCCGAGTGATCTATGACTTTTCTTTTCCTTTGTGACCTAGTGAGGACCATATAAGAATTGAGACTATTTTTGGATTTTTGTGATTTTTGGATGTATGCAAGCTAACTATGGAATTAGACTATGTTTTTGGTTTTTTCTAGATTTAAATTTAGATTTTGAAAAGGATACTAGACAAATAATGATGGACCGAGGTAATAGATAAAAATATCAGGACCTCAAGAAGGACCAAACTAGGATGATGATTGGATAAAAGTGATCCTAAACTAGACTTATGAGTTTAAGGCTAAACTTGTGGACAAGATAGACAAAAGATTACAAGGTCGAGAAACTCCAATAGATGACTCTAGTTTGATAAAAGTCTTGTAAGTTGAATTGTATATTCAAAAGAAAAAAGGTGACTATCTATGATGTTGGATGACAAACACTAAGCTAAAGGATGCAACCTAAGCTAGGAAAATGGGAAAAGTGCCAAAAGTAAAGGAAAAAATGGACAAGTCTCTAGTTTGTATGCAAGGTCACTATCTGAATTAGGATTGTAAATTGGATACTTATGAATTGACTCAAATTTTGTAGTAAATGGAGATTCATTGTACAATTTTGATAGATGTGGTTCAATATTTGAAAAATGTGGTCAAGGCTCTAATAGATGCATGTTTCTGGATTTGACAGATGTGGTTTAGTATTTGAAAAATTTGGTTTAGGCTCTGATAGATGCATGTTTCTGGCTTTGACATATGCAATTCAGTATTTGAAAAATGTGGTTCAAGCTTTGGCAGATGTGTTTTACTAGTTTTTGACCTTAAATATGAGGTTTCTAAGTGAATTTCCATTTTGGACAGTTTTAGTTTTAGGAAAAAAAATACAACACACTCAGAATACAAATTTTGGCTATTGAATCTTCATCACTTGGGTAAAAGTCTTAAGGGCCAAAGCCCTAATGGTTTCATTGGCTAGAATAGACTCAAGACAATTAGAAGCAAGCACAATTTAGCTAATCATGAAGGTGTGTAAATTTGCAGTAGGCCCACTTGATAGTAAAGTGATAAATGCTTTGAAAGATTGGATAATTAAACAATTATAAATAATTTTTCAATGCCTTTATATACAAGAGCAAATAGATAGAAGTCACAATGACACAGGCTTAATGGCACAAGCACACATTCTTTCTCTCCTTGAGAGGCTATTGCTAGCAACCCAAAAAGATTTTATCTTGACTCAAGGGAGGACATGGTGAGTAACTTCAGGCAATGATACTTGTACCTTGCACTGCTACAAATCACAACCAAAAAGGACTTTAAGCTTCTAAAACAATTGGTTCATAGTGGAGGAGCTTCATAAACACCACCGCCTACATGACTATAAGATCGTAATCTCAAAACTCTGTGTCCATAATTACCTAGAACCATGAAGGAATGCATGGCAAGTCATGAGTGGATTGAGCTAATTTTTTTTTCCCCCTTTATATATCTCACTGGTAAAAACGTGTGTGAGCTTGAACCTTGGGGTGAAGAACTCCCAAGAAAGCCTCCTAACAAAAAGGGAAGGAATAGTGTTTTTATTTCTCCTCACCCAAGATCATACTAGGTGCAAGGGGAGTAGATATGTAGACAACTCCTTTGGTGTAAAACAAGAAACAATGCAAACTAAAGGTATTTCTTGTCACCCTAGATTGCGAAGTGAAAAAGGAGAGGATATGTACACTTTAGTCTACCAAACATGGAAAACACAACAAACAAGATAATTTTAATTGCACTAAGGATTGAGATATGTGGTTCAATTTTTAAAGCACAAATTGAAAGTGTGAAGATTGTCTTGTTCAATTTTAAGCACCAAGGGAAAATGAAGATTGCCTTGTTCAATTTTAAGCACCAAGGAAAAATGAAGATTGTCTTGTTCAATTTTAAGCAACAATGGAAAATGAAGATTCTCTTGTTCAATTTTAAACACCAAGGGAAAATGAAGATTGTCTTGTTTAGTTTTAAACACCAAGGGAAAATTAAGATTGTCTTGTTCAATTTTAAAATCCAAATTGAAAGATGATAGTTGTAGGTTATTTTTAATGCACCAAAATGAAATATTCAAGTTGTGGTAAATTTTAGTGCACCAAAATGAAATGTTCTACTTGTGGGTTCTTTTTAACACACCAAATGAAATGTGAAATAAATTTTAATGCACCAAATTGAAATGTTTGAGTTGTGGTAAATTTTAGTGCACCAAAATGAAATGTTTGAGTTGAGGTAAATTTTAGAAGCATTAATTTGAAATGTGAAATTTGTTGATTTTAAAAATACCAAAATCAAATGTTAGACTTCTCTTAATGTCACAAGTTGCCCAAATGTTAGCCCAAAATATCAAGAAACAAACACACGTTAGAAGTTAGGCAATTCGAAAAATATGAAAACAAATGATAATAAGAGATAATCCTAATTTTTGGTTTTTGTCTTGAAGAAATGACCCAATTCACAATATGCACATTAGAACCCACTTTTCAGTGACTACAAAAACTTGACAATTTGATTAGCGGTTTGAAAGTTATGCCTATTTTATTGTAGGTTGGTATTTTCAAAAAATGCAAAGAGGAGTAAGCAACCTCACCAAGTGATTAAATCTATATGAATTACTTCTCTAATCAACAAATGAAACCAAATTTATTACTAAAGGAATTTTAAAAATGTGCAACAATAATATTACAGTCCAAAAGTAGAAATTTGTACAAATATACAAATTAACAAATAAAGTGCCTAAAAAATACTTTTTTTTAGCTTAAAATGTTATCCTACACCAAAATAGGGGGTATAATATATGAAAAATTGTCCCTCAGGCCTTCTGAATGCAATCATGATGTTTATTTTTTCTTGAAAGGCTCCTAAAAAGTGATTTTGAAAATCTCTTAAAAGTACATGTTACCTGCAAGATAGAAAATACTAGAAACTTGCAAACAATAAGGTTAGTAAAAAATATTAGTACGTTCATGTTAGGTTCACCAAAATGTTGATAGGGAAAATTAGGAGGAATGCATGAATCATCAATAACAACCATAAAACTATCTAATTCAAGCCATAGAGACCCTAATCTAACAATGAAGTACAAGATGACAATAGAAATAAAATGATAAATCAAATATACCTCAGCTCCTATGCCAAAGTTGATTCCCCTCCATTGCTCTTCTCAATTTTGCTTGTTTGCTCTTAGATATGAAGTGTGCCCAATCTGTAATAAGCTCAATGTAGATGTAAAATAGAAAAATCTCAAAGAATGTGGTTAGCCATGAAAGAGATATGAGGGTTGATTTTATAGAAATGATTGATTTGAATGGATGATCAAGATTAAGAGGTGGATGATCAAGATCAAGGGTCAAGAATCCTTGAGAGGAATTGATAAACAAGTTAATTGATTGCAATTGGCTACAAGATTTTAGTTAACTGTTTGCATGAAGAATTGATTGAAGAGTTAAGGGATTTGATTGCTTCATTAACTCACATTGAGTGGGAGTGAATTGATTTGATTGAGGAGAGAAGTAGAATTGATTAGTCAGTTGACTGAGAGAAAGTGTTCATTAAGAACGAGGTGGAAATGCATGAGATTAATAATTAATTAAATGAATTAATTACTAGAGGAATGTGCAAGATTAAATTTATTAAATAAATAAAATAAATAATTTTATTTATTTTGGAAGAAGATAATATTTGAGAAATAAATTAAATAATTTAAAATAATTATTTAATTTAAGAAGTGAGAACTTGCATGAGTATTTAATAATTAAATAAATTTAATTGTTATTTACATGTGTAAGATTGAATTAATTAATAAAATAAAATAAATGATTTTATTTATTTTTAGAAGAAGATAATGTTGAAGAATTAAATTAAATAATTAAAACAATTACTTAATTTAAGAAGAGAGAATTAATTAAATAATAAATTATTTAATCTTGGAGATAAGAAATATATAAGGAATTTACATGAGTATTTAATAATTAGTTAAATGAATTAATTATTAAAGGAATGCACAAGTGAGATTTAAATAAATAAATTAAATGTTTTATTTACCATTAATGAAAGGATAATGTTAAGAGATTAAAGAATAATTAAATAATTAAAGTAATTATTTAATTTAGAAAGTGGGAAAGTGGATAATTAAATAATAATTATTTAATTTTGGAAGGGATAATAGATGATTAATTAAATAATATTAATTTATTTAATTAATTTAAAATAATAAAGATAATTAGAGACATAATTAAATAAATTAGATTTATTTAATTAATTAAGATGATTAATAAGAATTAAAGACATAATTAAATAAATAGGATTTATTTAATTAATTAAGAAGATTAATTGTAAAATGAATTAATTAAATAATATAAAGTCATTCAATTAATAGTGGAATATGCATTACTGATAATAATTAAATAATTGAAACATTATTTAATCATTAAGAAATGACGATAATTGGTGCTAAAATATTACTCGTAGGCTAGGACAATTTTAGTTATCTACAATATGCATCACTTGCTCAAGTAGATGATCATTACAAAAATCTTATACATGTCATAGGAAATTTTTAATTATCATAGGTACACCATCTTTTTTTTTGATACATAAGATTTATATTTTATTAATATATTAGAAAAGATATACATATCGTTTGCAATGCAGGGAATATCCACTGAGCCACTAGAGAAAACTAAAACCCCTACCACCCCAAGAAACACTTAAAAACCAAAGCAAAATTGTCAGCCACCCTTCCCATTACAAAGCCCAGTGCCAAAACTATAGCCAAAAAATAAGAAAAATTCAGACACAGAGGCCGAACCTCAAAGGAACCCGTTCAAGTCCACAAATGTAGAGAAGTCTTCTACCCATTCCAATCCCTCCTCCACCACCAACCCTATCTTTCATTTCATAAATTCAATGACCATTGCCGAGACCATTCGGTGCCTCATAAGCTCAACCCCCTTCAAATCTAAGAGAAAGAGATAGACCTTCACTGCTTCATCCGTCTTCCACAGGAGCTCCAAATCAGAGGGACATGGAATCCCTTTGCCCACAAAGGCTGCTTTCAAGTTCTCCTCCAGACCGCCCAACAATTTTCCACAAAATAAATTCACCATCAATTCTCTAGCATTCGCCTTGGACACTACAACGTCCAGAATAACAGCCAAGAACCGTGAGGATATGTAAGCATTATCCTTTGCATACTCCTTTCTGGCCAAGTGACCCTTTCCTAAAACCATTTTAACTGCTACCAAGACCAGGGGATCACCCACGAGCAGAATGCATTTAAGCCTTTGATCTGTGATTTCTGTGAATGTTGCTTGCCTCTCCGTTGCCACCAAAGAAACAAGAGTATCTACGTTGAAACATTCCATCCCCTCCATGAAGACTGAAATAATGAATTTTGAATTGCTCGGCTTTGCCATTATCATCACCCTAGCCGAAAAACCACTTGCACAAAGACAACCAACATAAACAAATTTCAAAAAGCACTCAAATGAATTGCCACCACCCACCAACATTATTAAAGCCTGCAATTGTTAAGGCTGAACCAAGACACATGAGCGAGGAATAATGACAATGCAAGGTAATTCGTCCTTGCATGTGGTTTTCATCCTCCAAAAATAGGCTTTAACCAAGGCATCACCTTGTAATAAAGACCGACTGCCACCAAGCCAATTTGCATGATCTACCGTAAACTCCATACCCTTCGTGCCTCACCATTTGGAAAGGTCATCACACTTCACTAAAACGATGGCCATCTCTATGAAGCTCCCTTTTTTGAGCTGACTTAGACCCCTCAGAAATCCCTCTATCGACGATCACCAAATTAAGATGCCTTAGGCTACCGCAAGAAAAAATGAAGTGATGTGGCCATACCACGTGTCTAACATCCTTCACACCCCTTTCAACACCCCTATGTCCTCTCACTCCACCACCAAATCTTCTGCCAAATCACTCAACTGTGCGAGTGGGTGAAGGAGAGAAGGAAAGGGGGGTACCCTACCTCCCGCATAGGTACACCATCTTTGATCTTTTAACAAGACTATATTTGTTGATTGGCTCCATTGTAATATTAAATTATTAATAAATACCCAAATTGGGGTGGCTTCCAAACCTATTATCATAATACTTCATGAAATATAATGCAAGTTCATGTATAAAAACACTTTTATGTGTGGCTGTAACCATTCTACTTCACCAATAGGAAATAGAATAGGGAATGCCATGTTAAACAACCCTTCTATTTTGTATTCATTAATTGGTTAGAGGAAAATATGGGGCCAATAAATTATAAAGATTGATTTTTTACCATGATTATTGACAAATCTCCTCATTTCTTTCATTTTTTCTATGTTGTATCAAATCTAGATCTAAAAGATGAAGGTTGATGCTAAGGTTCTTCTTGTTCATTAACCACACTATAATCACATGCATCTAACATGTATTCATCATAAATATGAGATTACAAAAATTGTAGGTTAGAGAAATCCATCTCTTTTTATAGTAGTTTAATGATTGAATTCTCATCAAGTTCCACATATTTCTATAATAATTATATCTTGATTTATATCAAAATGCAACCAATACATGTGAATTTTCACATAAGAATCCTAACATCTACATTGGGTATTATGCCTTCTCATAATCAAAATGTCAATATCAAATATTTGTTATGGAAATTTCCATGCAATTCTAGCTATATCCTATGGAAAGCAATTGAATGTCCCTTGTATTTATATTGATCATCTCGTGAATGTGTATCTTGCATGATTGGATTGACTCTAGAAATAAACATCTCCTCAACTTGTGTAATCACCTACATAAGGTTTCTCCTTGGGATCCATGTTATTCCATTTCGATAATCAATGTCTATTTTTCTTGTATTGACATCGAGTGCAAGAAGGCCCTTCATTTGACATAGTAACTTTTAGTCCAAGGTACATGCCTCTTAACAAATATAACACATTTAAATGATAGATAGCTAATTTATTGTATCACAAAATGTTTTTTATTTTTCACACAAGTTGTCACTAATTTTAACAAGGGGATGACAAATAGCATATGGTGTAGATAATGCTCCATCACCATTAGGGTTGTCAATAGATGTAAAGTTTGTTTCAAACACATCTATCCATATATTAATAGCTTCATCTAAATCAAGACCATCACATAGTGTATGTTGATGCAAAACAATTTTATCATCATAATATTGTGAACAAAAAAAATGGATTGTCAATTATAAGGGTTTTCTTCATTTGGATATGGATAAGACCACAAATATTGACCTCATGACAAGTTGATTCAGTTTTATCCCCCATTGTCACCAATTATTATGGTGGATGTGTCACTTTCATGGGAGTGTAGGATGAATTTAGAGGAGTTCCTTATTAAGATAATATATAAACACCATTAAATTGTAGGCATTATTAGTGAGTGGGAGAAAAATAAATGTCATAGATCATGTCCATGTTCTCAAGATATTGTGAAAGATGAAGATCATGCATAATTTAATAGAATAATGCAAATAATCAATATTGTTTTCATTGTATAGGCTTTCACAATTCACCCTATTGGTGTTTGATGTCATAGATACATCATGCTCTTGAATGCCTCTTACAACTTATGTTTTTGTTTCTCTTCTTAGATGATAATTTTCCTATCTTTTCGTATTTATATCTTCACACTTAGAAGCATACAAATATTGATGACATATATTTCTATTTTGGCATACAAAATTTACAATATTATAAACATCCACACCAACAAAAATAGGTACAATATCATTTATAAAATTCTATTATATTTCATAATACCATTTCTCTTATTTGATTCTATTTCTCCCTTCTTCATCTATTTATATCTTCACACTTAGAAGCATACAAAGATATTTGAAATAAATTTGTGTATTGGTATGTGGAAGTTACACCATTGTCAATAACCACGTGAGTAGGAAATACATTTGCATTTTCTTAATCTAACATGTAAAAATCCATAGGCAAGGGAATATTTTTATCATCGCATCATTGACATCTCTATACTTGAATTATCCTCCTCTATGTGATTCAATTAATATAGGGGACACACTATTTAGGAATATTAATTTAAGGTTGTTGTTGTCACATGAAATTGCACCCTATTGAACATGAGGTTCAACATTCCAATGACACAATGGAAATGACCTCAAGGTGTGGGACCTTGTACATATGAGGTCGAATCTTCAGAGAAGGCTAGCTTCATCTTTCAATCCAAGTACAATGTGTTGGTCCAATCCAACACATGAAATCCTACCACTAACCTACTCTAAAAGCTCATAGGGGAAAAGGGGAAGAAGGAATGCATGAAAGGGAAATGGGAGGTGGTACACCAAGATGGAAAAGTCATTTCTTCCTGTATGAGATTGCACAACAATACTGTTGAAGAGGGACTAGGGGACTCACATAGATCTCTATTTGGTCAATTCCCAAAGGCAAGAATGGAGGTTAGGGTTTGACAAAGTGTTGGAAGGAAAGGGATATTCTCAAGCAGCAACCACAAACAATTTAACTCAAACATGTATGCATAGAAAGAGAGAACAAACACTTAGATATCTAGGTAATGAACTTACACAAACATAAAAAAGTCAAGAAGAGGCAAGCTTAATTGATTTCATTGATGTAGAGGCAAAAAATCCAATCTTTACAATCAAAAAGATGCAAAATGCATAAGTATACCACAAAAAAACCTTGGAGAAGCCAGAGGAAGAACCCTTAGAAAGAAAACAAATCTTACCTTTATAGATTAGGAATAACTTAGAACCACGAACCAAACCCTAACTCTATCTAGGGTTAACAATAAAGTCTGTGCATGAAATGATAGATCCATAACATGAAAATTGCAATTAGGGCATGGATCTGTCAGAATGGACAATACATTAGCAATAAATGAGCATGGGCACCCATAAAATCCACTTGCAGAAGTCAAGGAAAGCAATAAATTTTGTCCTTGAAGTCTAGAAATTGAAGTAAGCCACTCAAAAAGGTAGCTCGAGCATTAATGGTGTCACCCAAAAAACACATCAAATACATTACATGGTTGGGGTATCAGGCTTAAATGAAAATGCTTGCTATGCATTAAATAGTTTGGAGCCGTGTAAGAGCAACTTCGTCAGGGATTGGGCATCAGGCTTGCTTCATACTTTATACTTCATTTGCATTGAACCGTTAGGGATCAAACTTCAAGAGTTCACCATACCACATGTTAGGAAGGAAAAAGAAAGGAAGAGGAAGGAGGGAATCATGAAGGAGGCTTATGCCTTATCGTAAATGCAAAAAGGGTAAAGGGGAAGGTTGATGCTTGAAGTTTGAAGGGATTCATCAAGGTTGGAGGTATGAGCTACCTCTTACCAAAGAAATTAATATGTAAAAGAGAAGGTTGAAGCCTAAAGTTTGAAAAATTGACACTTATCTAAATTTGGAAGGAAGGGATGAAATTGAGAGAGAAGAAAGGTGAAAGATGAAAGCCCGATGTTTGGAGACTAAAGATGTTTTGGGGATTAGGGATTGAGGATCGAGGATTAGGGTGCGGAAGGGAGCTCTACCTCTTACCACATAAAGTAAGAGTTAAGAGGGAAGGATGATGCCCAAAGTTCAAAAAGTTGATACTTAGACAAATCTCAAAAGATCTATCAAGACTTTGGGGATCAGAGAAGGGGTTTAATTCCTAAGATGAAAATATAGAGGAGATAAGAGGGAAGCACAACTCTCAAAATCTGACAAATCAAAACTTAGGAAAATCTTGAAGCCTCTTCGGGACTTTGGTGATCGGGGTAAGGCTTAAGGATTACCAAGAGAGAGCGGTAAGGGTTAAAGGGTAAGGCTGATGGCCGAAACCCAAAATAGTTAGAAGGAAAGGAAAGGTAGAAGGGTGAAGAAGAGAAGGAGCATGAGCAATGAAGAAGGTATGCTAGTATTGAAGGGAAGAGAAAACCAAAAAGCCCAAAAACTTAGGACTTAGCCAATTTTAGAACCCTTCAAGGAGAAATTCATGCAAGATGGCCCATATGGGATCTACATGATGGACTATATGGGATATCTCAGATCAATTATCAATGATGGGTCATCAAGGGTGGCATGAAATGATAACATTTATGGTGATTTATGCAGGATGATTGCTTGCTAATCATAGAATCCAAAGGCCTTACCAGTCCATTAGGCATTGAATCATAAGCGAAAATATTCAAAAATTAGGCCTCCTAAGGGAAAAATAAAACATGTGTAGTCTGCACTTGGTGGAAAGTAGAAAATTAGAAAAATTCATTCCCATAAGGAGAATGTAGGGTGTGCAAAGCACTTCATGGAAAGAAAAATATTATCAATATGCACATTAAAATAATAGAAAGAAAAAAATGGGAATTTTCCTTTGTCAAAGATGAACCTTCTGAAGGAGTTAATTTGCCTCAAAACATGGTTGCAAACCTCAACTAACTGTAACCACTGAAAACTGTTGCTAGCATGCATTAAACTACACAAGATGCCTGCAAGGTGAAGGGTCACTTCACTATAAATTTTCCATTGCAAGGGAACCATATAATGCAAGTGTCAGACTCATTTGACATTGGTGCCTCAAGTGAACATACAACAATAGGGGTGAAACTCTTTGAAGACGGGTCAACATCCAAGAGAAAATCTTCTATAGAGGGAAGAAAACTCTCCTTACAAAAGGATAAACTAATACTATCATCGTTGACCTCCTCATTACATAAATTGAAATAGAAAGGGAAAGTTTCTAGCTCACATGGTGATGCAAAATATGTTGAGCTCGTATGTTGATTTTCACAAAGAGTCTCTTCTTCATGCACCTCAAATGAAAAGCTTTGAAGCTTAGGCATACTATCAAATTAAGCAACATGAGCATCACTCTCCAGGAAAATGTGTGGTTGCTCAATGGTGGATTTTTTAGCATGTTGGTCCCATGTGAAGCATTCTAACTCAGTCACATTATCCCTAATGTCAACTGTCACATCTTCATCTTGAATGAAGACCTCATATTAAACATTGCTACTTTAAGTGAGCAAAAAACCAACATACATCGTAATTACTTATATTGATGCACACTTAATCAACACATACCTCAGATTTGTGAGACACTTCTGGTGAAGAACTAAATTCTTTAGATTTTCTCTCTATTTTGATTTCTTCTTGGCAACTGGCTGCAATAGAAATAGACTCTTGGCATGAAATGGCTGCCACATCCTCTGTTGTCTCCTCACTCTTATGTTGTTTCCCTTTTTGCTCCTCTTTTGTGGGGGGGTGATTTGATATTTAAACTTGAAAAAAAGGTTTCTATAACATCACAAAAGAGGTCCTCCACCTTAGAACTACAAACCTCAATAGATTGGGGATCTTCATATCCAAAATAGTAGGGGATAAACATGTCTGTTGTTGCTCCTCCAAAACCTTGGAGTTATCTTCATCCATCAAGCTAGAACCAATCTACTCAAAGGCTTTTGCTACTATAGGTATAGGTGATCTCTCCTTGTTTTTAACAAAACAAGGGAGGACATTAAATGAGAGGACTAATTCCACTACTATATCAATTTACTTTACTTGTTTTGTGTCTTACTATTCCAATTGGTCATCTTCAACCTTTTCTTGCAGTAGAAAAAAACATTAATTATCTAGAGCACATGAAGGCTCTTCAAGAATAACCACTTAACTCCTAGCCTAGAATATTTCCCTCTTTTGTTCCTTTGACTAGCTTGGTCCCATACAACCGGTCCACCTTTACAAAGTGAAATAGCAATAGATGGAGATAAATGATCAGAAAACCATTGGAGATCTTGTTAAAGCTCTGAAAGGGGCTACTTAATAGGAGGAAAGAGTTGAGCCTCCTCAAGGATCGGTTCTTGTGAGGAATGGATTCTCTCGAAACTTGGTATCTCTAACATAGGAGATCTACTTGATGGCTCAAGAAGATCAAATGGAGTTTCAAGGGGCCAGTTAGGGTTCTTGAAACTAACAAATAGGTGCTTGCATACCTCCTCCATAGCAGTTTGTTTTGGAACTAGTGGAGGTGTTTGTCTGAAACTAAGCACACAAGGGGCTGCTTGAGTCTCAGGCATTTGAGCTAGAGAAAGGGAAAGTATGAGTTGCTCTTGCCTAGCAACAATGTTCCTTGTTGTATACTCCTCTTGCTTCCTTCTTTGTGACTCCAACTACTATTCATACCTCCACTAATCTTTCATCTTTTATTGTGGATGGCGATTTTGATGGATAATCTCATCTTTCTATGGGAAATAACCTTCATGCCTATGATAAGATTGATTAGCCCACTCCTCCTATTGTCAGTCAAACTGTTGTTGCTCCTTAAGATCAATCATCTATCTATGGAGATCTCTCAACATGGACATGAGTTCACTCTCATTTTGGGGTTCAAAGGAAGAAAAAGGAGCCTCCTGGGATTGTTGATAGGGATGTGTAGGTGTCTAGGAAGCTTGAGCAAGGGCAGGTGGGTGGTAAGAATTATGAGAAGATTAAAAACCCAAAATAATAGGGTTTTGTGAAATGAAAGGGGAGGCATAAAAAGCCTAATATGGCTGATTGGGAGGTGCAAAGTTGGTATTTTCAAGGTATGGGGAAGTGTACAAGTCATTTATGTTAAAATTGACATATTTATGCATGGGAAGAACATGAAACACTTTGAAATGAATTATAAATAAGAGCAAAGGACTACCAAACCAAATATTTTGGGTACATATTGGTAGAGTCACCCAAATGATATTGCTAAGTCACCAAGTGCTTGAAGAGTGCCTCCAAAGGTTGAAATGTTGAAGAGAACCACTCCCTCAACAAAATGAAGTAAAACTGGGATACTTGAACTAGCAGATTTATCTTAGAGTTGTCATGGTGTTTGCGAAAAAACCAAATTCTTTAGTGGAGAGAAAGTAGTCCCATCGGGCATGCCAAAAACTGTTGTCACATGAAATTGCACCTTATTGAACATGAGGTTCAACATTCCAGTGAAACAATGGAAACAAACTCAAGGTGTGGGACCTTGTGCATATGAGGTCGAATCTCCAGAGAAGGCTGAATTCCTCTTTTAATCCAAGTGCAATGTGTTGGTCCAATCTAACACATGAAATCCTACCACTACCCTAATGAACAACTCATGGGGGAAAAGGGGAAGAAGGAATGCATGAAAGGGAAATGGGAGGTGGTACACCAATATGAAAGTCATTCCTTCTTGGCTGAGATTGCACAACAACACTGTTGAAGAGGGACTAGGGGACTCACATAGATCTCTATTTGGTTGATTCCCAAAGGAAAGCATGGAGGTTAGGGTTTGGCAAGGTACTAGAAGGAAAGGGATATTCTCAAGCAGCAATTGAAAACAATTTAACTCAAACATGTATGCATAGAAAGAGAGAAAAAACACTTAGATATGTAGGTAATGAACCTACAAAAACATAAACAAGTTAAGAAGAGGAAAAATTAATTGATTTTATTGATGTAGAGGTAAAAAATCCAATCTTTACAATCACAAAGATGCAAAATGCTTAAGTCTACCAAAGAAAAACCTTGGAGGAGTTAGAGGAAGAACCCTTAGAAAGAATACAAATCTGTCCTTTATAGATCAGGCATAACCTAGAACCACGAACCAAACCCTAACCCTATCAGGGGTTAACAATGAAGTCTGTGTGTGAAAGGATGGAGCCATCCCATGAAAATTGTGATTAGGGCATGGATTTGTTATAATGGACAATGCATTAGCAACAAATGAGCATGGGTGCCCATAAAATCTACTTGGAGAAGTCAAGGGAAGCAATAAATGTCATCCTTGAAGTCCAAAAATTGAAACAATCCAATTAGAAAGGTAGCTTGAGCATTAATGGTGTCACCCAAAAAACACATCAAATACGTTGCATGGTTGAAGCATCGAGCCCAAAAGAAAACCCTTACTATGCATTAAATGGTTTGGAGCTGTGAAAGAGTAACTTCGTCAAGGTTTATGCATCGATCCTTCTTCATAATTTATACTTCATTTGTATTGGACCATTGGGGATCAGGTTTTGAGAGCTCACCATACTGCATGTTAGGAAGATAAAAAGAAGGAAGAGGAAGGAGGGAACCACAAAGTTTGAAAAGGTCACCCTTTTTGGTCTTCAAAGGTTGGGAAGGAGGCTTACACCTTATTGCAAATGCAAAAAGGGTAAATGGGAAGGATGAAGCCTGAATTCTAAAGGGAGTCATTGGGGTCGAAGGTATGAGCTACCTCTTACCAAAGAAAGTAAGAGGTAAAAGAGAAGGCCAAAGCCTGAAGTCCAAAAAATCAACACTTAGCCGAATTTGGAAGGAAGGGATGGAAGTGAGAGAGAAGAAATATGTAAGATGAAATTCTAATGTCTAAAGGCCGAAGATGTTTCGGGGATCAGGGATCGAGGTGTGGGAGGGAGCTCTACCTCTTACTGCAAAAAGTAAGAGTTAGGAGGGAAGGACGATGCCTGAAGTTTGAAAAGTTGATACTTCAAAAAATATCAAAAGATATATTAGGAATTCATGGATTAGAGAAGGGATTTACTTCCTAAGATGAAAATATGGAAGGAGATAAGAGGGAAGCCTAACCCTTGAAGTCCAACAAATCAAGATAGGAAAATCTTGAAGCCTCTTCGTGACTTTGGTGTTGGGGTAAGGCTTAAGACTTACCAAGAGAGAGCGGTAAGGATTAAAGGGTAAGGTTGATGGCCAAAACCCAAAAAATTTAGAAGGAAAGGAAAGACAAAAGGGTGAAGAAGAGGAGCAAGAACAATGAAGAAGGTATGCCGGTATGAAGGGAAGCGAAAACTCGAAAGCCCAAAAACTTAGGACTTAGCTAGAACCCTTCAAGGAGAAATTCATGCAAGATGACCCATATGAAATCCTTAGGTCGGTTATCAATGATGGGTCATCAAGGGTGGAATGAAATGACAATAGTTACATTTTATTTTTTTATTTGTAAATACATAAAATATTAGTATTATAAGCTATTAATTAGTAAGCATTGTCTCATGTTAAAATTGCTCAAATATATTGAAAATTGAGGTAGTATTTAAGTTATTCCAAATTATAGCCATTCATTTATTAGATATGAACATAGTAAAGAGACAACTTATTTAAACTAAAAATGTTATATAAAACTATCACCCATGATATTCACAAGATATCTACCAACATTAGATACACACTATAGAATCAATAACTTTTGTACAATGTATATAAAAAGGAGCAACCATATTATGAAATAGTCCAGTATAATTATAATGGTGGACAATAGTAAGATAATTTTTTGACATAGCATGTGAGATATACAAAATAATTATTCTACCATTTTTATTCAAACCACATAGAATCATACATCTACTAGCCAAATTAACAACCAAAATAAATCAAGATATACTTTCTTTCATTAACAAAATTAGTGGTTTATACCTCATTATTACACATTTAATCATAAGCTATGAATGTAAATTATCTAATTTAGCATGTATGGAGAGCATGAAATACCTAAAAACCAATTGTTATTTAACTTTCCATGGATCTATTTTATGATTTGTATGTTAATGCACAACTATTTGGCTCCAAAATCTAACATTAGAATAGTTGCATTATCAAAAAATATTGCACATATAGGACCAACATAGTCTTGAAAGAAAACTATAAATATGTATTTTAATCACATTAAAAAAAATCACACTTGGACTAGTTTCATTCACCACTAACAACATCTACCACTTTTTTTACATTAAAATATTAGCATTCATTAATGAGAATGTAGGGTAAGTAATTTTTTTCATCTCATCAATAGAATAATGTTGCCATAAGAATATTTTTTGTGGTTGTTGGAGTTGATAATGAACCCTAAATTTCCCAAGAATCATCTGTAACCAAAACACCTATCAAATTTGAAGAGAAAAAGCCATGATTGAGTGTTATACAACCTTGAGAGAAGAATTGATCCACACAAGCATCTAATATAGAGATTAATAAATGTGAATACCTAGATGTGAATAAACACAAAGTACAATAATAAATTATTATAAAAGGTAAAAGAAAAACCTAGATAAATATTTGTTTAGATTATGACAAGTGTCCTAATCCTATGCAATGAGATAAATCACAAAATGCAAAAAAGAGAGGGTATGACAATCACAAACTAGCAAGTTGCATTATGCTAGGATCCATACCCAAGGTGTTCATAACTCATGAGCTAAAAAAGTATGATATTTTCTAGGCGAATCATGAACCAAAGGCACATCAGGCTAGTGAAGTTTGATATTCACTAAGTGAGCCTTTAAAACAAACATAGCAAAATGAAAAACACACAAGGACTAGTGAGGACCAATTTTCACTAGGTGTGTACCCATGTCAACCATACCAAGAGTTATAGTCCCAATAACTCTGATAAGGTGCTACATAAATGATAAAATGCTATGCCAACACGTCACTAAGTATAGCTTGTGTGAACAATGTGAAGCATAATATTATGCTAGTGCATCACTAAGTCCAACAGGTGTGAACAATGCAAAGCACATAATGGAATGTATGCCCCCACCTTAAATTAATTGGAAAACACCATGTTGTGAGCAATTGCTTTAAGGTAGAAAATGATAAATGTCATGCGATAAGGTCATGGGAGATTATTTAGAAAGACCTATGCCAACAATATGTTTCCAAATAAAGCTGACTCATGATAAGGGGTTGCCCCCAATGTAATACAACAAACAACACAAAAGATGAACACATAAGGGATCCACAGATTCAAGGTCAGTATGCATCTTTACTGCAATTATGTAAATGAGCCCAAAATTGACATCATTCCCCCAAATACTTGTGGAACTATGAACATAATGGAAGAATGACACATAGAGAAACAAACAAAATTTGGGTCAAAATGGAAGAGACCTAAATGTCTCAGCGCCTTACATCATCCCCAATAGGAAAACACAAGGAAACACAGAATAATGTTTATGAAATAATGAAGAATGGAGATACAAATAGATGAATGCCACAATAGATTAATTTCCTTTGTATCCTTGTGCCAACAGAGCAACAAGGGTCCTCCAAAGAACACTTAGAAACAAAAAGACAAACCAAATAGCACGATATGGGAGATCACATCACATGTAAGAAAACATGAATAGCACACAAAGGAAACATAAAGGAGTATGACACATGTGAGATGATCTAAAGAAAAACATCTACATCCCAATCTTGTTCATCATATATGGAAGGTGGAAAAAGTTAGCCAACAAGACCACAATAAGTGTCGTACTAGGAGCATCACTAGGTTCAACATGTGGTGAATCACTCTCATCAAGAGGATCATCATGGTTGCCCCCATCTAAATCTATAAAATTTGAGAACAACAAAGATAGTTCCTTATGCACTTGTTCATCAATCTTAACATCTTCATTCTCATCATCCAAACTTATCACAATGGGTGGTTTAATGAAAATGTCAGTTGTGTGTTCTTGTTTCATTCTTTGTTTTGGTTGGGACATGTAAGGTTCAATGTCCATGTTTTTGTGAAATTTGTAATTCATATTGATTTGTTTGCATAGGTGTTTGATCATCAAGTATTGTTTTATTGTTTTCACCCAACTAACGAGCAATAGAACAATGACTACACCTATGATCTTTAACATTTCTACTTCTTCTTGTGTGTTTTTTAATTTATGAAGTTGTAAGAGTGGGTTTCTCAACTATTGGTCTCTTTTCTTCCCTTGGGGGAGGAATTGAAGGGATTGTTGGGGGTTGGGAAGCCTCTTTCTCCTTAGGTCTATAAATTTGTTTTCTTTTGGTGGCACAAAGGTAATCTTTTGATTGTCTTTTGGTCTTTTGTATGATATTGGTGGAGGAACTCTAGCATAAATACCTTGTGTACTTGGAAGAGAATTTTCTTCAGACATGGGTTCATCCACAACTTGTAGGGTGGGAGAAACAACCACAACCTTAACATTCCGAGGAATATTACTAAGGGAAACTCTATTATGCACTTTGCATTAATTTTTTGATATGGCCTAAAAAAGAAATCCTCACAAGGCTTAACAAGTTCCATTGGTTAAGGCTAAAAATAGTTTAATGGAAAATTTCCATGGGAAGCCAAAGGATTAAACCCACTATGATGCACTGTATATATTTTATTTTCAAATGGGAGCTTATGCACTTATGGATTATCGATGGAATGAAATTCATGGAGCATAGCCATGGATAACCTAGCTTCACATGAAATTGATCATACGTCAAGATGATGGAGAATGATACATCTAATTATTTTGGCCCCACTTTAAGAGGAAGAGTGATTGAACCTATCATAGGGCATGCAAAACCATCATGAGTTTTTAACCATGCTTTCAATTGTTCATAAGAATCTTGATAAAGTTCATGCACAAACAAAAATTCCTTAGTGTTCACATTCTCTAGACACATGGGATCAATGAGTATCCTTGGTGTAGGTTTATCATTAATATATCTGGTGATATAGAGAGGACCATCTGACACATGTATAGATGCATCAATATGTGTGAAAGTAATGCTAGGTAACAAAGTGATTCAACCCTTATGAGGTTGGGCATCTATTAGGTTAATCATATCATTTAGTTAATTCTCAACATCATTCTTATCATCACAAGCTTGCACAAAGTTGGATGTGTGATTTGGGATTGGATTTGTGAAAAATTGTAAATTTTGATTAGGTGGAGCTACCGACTTGTTTCCTTTATCATTAACATCAACCAACTAGATGTGATTAGAATCAATGAGGTCTTGCACTTGATGTTTAAGACACATGTATTGTTCCGTGTCATGTACATGTGTATAATGGTATTGACAAAATTCCTTTGGATTGAAATTTGGTGCTATAGGTTTTGTCATTCCATAGGTCTAATTAGAGGTAACTGGATTAGATTCTTACTTAACAATTGTAACATACACCTCTCTTTGATAATTTATCCACTATAATTTTATGATTACTTATTCCTCATATTTAGTATATAATCATCGCTAAAGTGGGGATGAAATGTAATTATAAAAATTGCTACCCTACAACTTCTTTTTATCATGTTTTACACTCATTTTTGATGTTCTCACTTGTATGTGTTTTTAGCCTTGTTTTAGCTCATGTTCACACCTTGTCTAACCTTGTGAATCTTCTTTTAGCTCTAGTTCACACTTGTCCTTGTATTCTTTCCTTTTTTTACTATCTATGTGCTTATGTTTCACCCTTTTCATGTGTTTTTAATGCGTAAACAATTTTCATCCTTTGCCATATGATTCTTATTGTACCAATCTAGAATTTAATTTTTGTGTTTTCATCTTCATGTGTATTTGACCCTTATTTTCCCTTATTTCTCAAATTTCAAAGATCTAATTGAATTAAAAACACTTCTAATCAGGTGAGTGCAAGAAGTTGGGTCCACTTTTTGGCCAAAAAAGTGGAAGCTTTTTTCCTTGAAAATCAAAGTTTTTCATAGTTGGAGTAAAAATTTAAAGCATTCACACATAGAATCTTAACATAGTCCAAAAATATAAAATGAAGGATTTTGTGTTTAGTTTTCAAGTATGTTATGTATTCTAATACCTAGATGATAAAAGTTATATTTTTATAGGATGTACAAAAATGACTATTTAAAGTCATGTTTTGAACCAAAATATGCACATGTATGACTAGCATAATTTGACTTAAACAGAATTATTTATATAATTCTTTTTGGGTAAATATGCGTATTACATGGTGAATTTTGGCCAGCATATTTTAAATTTTTTTTTTTTTGGCCCCAATTGCTATTTTAAAAAACCCTCAAGTACGACTAACATAATTTGAGCTAAACTAATCATAAAATGATTTTATTTATTTTATTGTGTACCGAATGATGTGTAGATTGGGCACATATAAATTTTTCACTAAGTTTAAAAATCAAAAGTTATTAAAAAATACTAATACTTGCCATTTCAAGTTCATGAACCACTTTTCTCAAAAATTAATTAATGAATAGAAAAAATTGTCTAATCATATTTCAAGTTCATGAACCACTTTTCTCAAAAATTAATTAATGAATAGAAAAAATTGTCTAATCATACTTATTTTATGTATTTTAAAACTAGAGATCATCATCTATAATGGGTTTTAATTTCGTAAAAAAAAATTCTAAGAAAGAGTTATTATCCATATTGCTAAAGTTAGTTTTTCTCTTTCTATTTTCATGGAATTGTACTTGCAAGTCTAAGGTTTAGGGTTGGGTTTCCAAGCCTAAAATAAAATAAAAAACATGGGTTTCAAATTTTATGAGACATGTACCCACTCTAAAATGTGTACACGTTCTAAAAGGGAATGGGTACCCATTTCATTTTAAAATGCATACTCATTTAAAATAGGGTACCTGTTTCTATTTAAAACAAGTACTTGTTTGAGAAAAACAAAACAGATACCCATTCTGTATGGGTAGGAGTTTAGGTTTGGAAGCTCGATCCTAAACAAGTACCCATTTTATAAATTGAGAACTCATTCCTATTAGATTTTTTTACTCATGACACTTCCACTAAAAATGTGATTATTATCTTGCTTTTACCCAATGGCCTTAGATCATTCTTATGCATTTTCCCCAAAAATTTGGGGGCCTTCACATTTAATGCCCCTTACACCTTTTGGGACATGTGGGCCACCTAGTGGAATAATTGGTTTGGGTAAATATTGCCATAAAACTTCATGATAAACTAATTTATGAATTATGTACTATGTTTATAAATAGACCCTTCCCCCGCTTATTTTGACATTTAAATTTTGCTATCCTTGCAAGCTATCAATCTTGTATTTCTTCTTCTTTAGAATGTGGAGTCTTGTTATAGCCATTTGAGCTTTTGGGGCTTTGATTTAGTCTTCTTGTAGCCTTTTTCTCTCTCCATACCATTATGCTATCCATTTTCCTTCTCCCATGGCCATTAGAACCCCCATTGCTTGTACCTTTCTACATACCCTCTTCCTTTCACTATTGTTTCCATCTTTTTGTTTACAAGATCTCTTATACATCCCTTTGCCTATATCCTAGACGTGTCCTTTGTGTTTTCTTTCTAGGTTTTGTTTGTATATACTTTTTTTGTCCACTATAACCATTGACATATTGCTATAATTTGAATATAATTATTCTCATTAATAGTGTTTTGTGGATTTATATGTTGGAAAATCCATAAAGGGGGTGATTGAGGTAGGTTCCCCTTTAACACTTTCTTTTGTAGGTTTTCCTTTCTTTGTGAGTGTTTGGGAGTAGATAAATGCAATGCACATACATTGAAAAAGTGTTTGTAGGTCTTCATTGAGTCTATGGGCATGGCTAACCTCATCCCTTTGTCAAAAGACACTTCTTAAGGCCTCTAAAATTTCCAAGAACTTTTTGCATCATTCTAAGTAATCTAGTTTCACACACTTTATTGCTATCAAGTACACAAGTGCCATGTTTGACGATTGTAATGTTTCTTTTTCTAGTTTAATTTGTAGTTGTGTTTCTTCTTTCCAAGTTCATGTCCCTTGTTTAGATATCAGTCCCAAGTCTTATGTGATCTCACTAGTTTAAATTAGGACTCTTTAATTACTAAAAGTCCTTAATTTTGATCTAGTTGAATACACAAAGAAATAAACCACTTATTTAATGCATATTAGGGCTTAATTTTTATTCTTTTACTATATGAAGTATTATGAGAACCTTAACCATATTGTGTAAATATGAATAACTCTTGCTCATGGATTGCTACTTGAGAACATAGGTTGTTGTACACATATTAACTTATTAGGGACTGTATCTTCTTTCAGTGGTCACCAGGATAATCTGTGCATGACTGAGGCCAAATTAGTTGTGTTTTTCCTCTCTTGCTATCCCACTGTTATTCACCTATTAATTGTGAAAACAACTTGAGTGATGGAGGCAAACCTTTGGATTTTTGCCACACCTTTCTGAGGGGCAAAAGGAGTAATGTATATGGTACGTTTATGGGAAGCTTATTTGGAGTTTAACTCAGAGAAGGCAGGACCAGAACAAGGAGCAGTTTGGAAAGTAGTACAAGTTCTGGACAAAAGGTAAAGCTCATACCAAGAATGTTGCTTCCTCGCATGTGAAGGTGGTTAGGAAGAAATAGGACATTGGTACTAGTAAAGCCCTAGATGTGAACTAGGGATGTAGAAACTGAAAGAAGGTATTGGCAAATGAAGGTTGCAGATATGCCAATGCTAGAATTGGGTACATAAGAGATTGAGGAGATGGAGCATTAGAAGGAAATGGTGCCATTAGGCAGATTCTAACTCATCCTGGTCTAGTCTCCTGGATTTGAACATATGGGTTTCATAGACTTGGTGGCCTTTTTGGGCAGTACCAATGGTCATCTATCCATGTGCACAAATAAGGCTTCTTTGTGATTGCATGTGATTTTGAGGAGGATCAAAATAAGATTTTATGGTTGGGCCTTGGTATTGGGATATGGCAACTCTTGACTTGAAGCAATGGTTTCCAGAGTTCAACCTGCTTATGAATTTTTTTAGGTTTTGTTCTATCTGGATAAGGGTTGGAGTCTCCCCCTACATTTCAGGCTTCATTCTAGATTGAAAAACATAAGATACTTTGTAGGTAAATTCATCTATCTATTGCCTAAAACACAGGCATTCACTAACATTTATAGCTAAGATTTTAGTAGAAATGGATCCAGGTCTCAGGGTCTTCCTTTGGAAATTGGTCTAATAAATTATAAAGTTTTATGGAAACAACCCTTAGATTATGAAAATTAGGCATTCTATTGTTGAACTGTTTTAAGGTTGGTCATTTAGATTTGGATTGTTTGAAACCAAGAAGGCTCTCAGGGCGCTCTATGTGGTGAAAGGATATTGCTCCTAATCATGTGCTGGTGGGTTGTAGTTACTTTGAATCGAAATCAAATAATCCGGAGGAGTAGGATAAGGAGAAAGAATAAATCTTTTGAGGAGTGGTATTTTGGGGATGTTCAGGGGTTAGGGAAGAAGATCGTAGTTGAGGATCTAACTTGGTGTTTTTTAAAATTACATGTGGTAATTTTAAATCACTCTTATTATTTTATATGATTTATTTGGCAATTAAGGTTTCAGTCTATATCATCAAATATGATGTCACGTCAGCATATTTTTTGTTTAGGTGTTCAAAAAGACTCCTATAAAATGATAGACCGATAGTTATACATTAAGTCATGTATTCTTGGTATGTCACTGTGGCATCGCATGATTTGTAACTTTTTAGATCTAAGAAATACATTTCATTCAATTAAGATAATCATGATCAACACTCTCAACTTTAAAACTCACAACTGCTAAAACTATAATAATAAAAATATTAAATATTAAATCAACAAATACTTTTTAATAATATTAAATCAACAAATACTATCATAACTATTAAAACAAGCTCAATTATCAATTATTAGATCGTTTCCCCTAATCATGATTGAAGATTGCTAGGAGAATGAGCAGACTCAGGTAGGTAGAGGAGAAAGGAAAAGATAGTGTGGAGCTTCCTACGGAAGGAAATGGCTCATTAAAGTCAAGTTACTCATAATTAAATAGAGAATGAATTCTTAATCCATTAAGAATACTGTCCACAAACAATGTGGAAAGTTCAGAGGTCCAGGGGATCTTAGTTACACAACAAAAATCATGTGATACGAGTTACGGTCGCAGCAGAGCACGTGAAGGCCCTGCAAAAACTGGACAAAGGTACAGAAAATATGTGGTGAACACAGCTTCTATCCTCAACTACTATAGATAGTTCCAAAACAAATGCCGGCTATCTCTTTTACGCCTATGATATTAGGAATATTCTCGAATGTGGGCTCATATCCTATAAAATCCCTTACTCGTCTTCTCATTTCAACTACTATAGATAGTTCCAAAACAATGCCAGCAATGATATTAGGAATATTCTCGAATGTGGGCTCATATCCTATAAAATCCCTCACTCGTCTTCTCATTTCATCACAGATAATAGTTAGAGTTGATTTTGCTAACGATGAAGATGAAGGTGTTTCAGCTGCTCAGCCTATTTCTGCTTATTTGCATTGTTACAGACTTGGAGAATGTTGAGGCCATTCAGGTGAAAGTTCGTGGCGGCCTTGATCTCGGGGGAGTTGCTACGCCAGGCATTAATACCGGAGTCGATACGCCAGGCATCAGTGCATTAATGTAGCTGCCATAATGTGTTCGTCATCGCCAATGATATTCCTGTAATAATTTCTTTGGAAGCATTATTATTTATATTTATATTTATATATTGCTGTGCGACGTTTCTGAAGTAGCTGTATAAGCTTTTGTGAAATTCCTGTCTGACCGACTGGTTCAAACTGTCGTTGTGGAGAATCTAAAATTAACAACGTATTAACATTCAATTTACCGGTGAGTACATTATAATCCGTCACATATAATCTTTCATTTTTCTTTTAACGGTTTAATAAGTTTTATTTAATCTAATTGCACCAGAAGGAGGTGCAATGATTACGCGATTTTTTTTATATCTGTATCTGTCAAATTAAAACATCTTTTTTGAATTATTTGTTGAAGCATATCAAATCTTTTTGTTAGGTCTTAATTTAACATTTTAAAATTCTAATTACATTATTGTAAATAAAATTAATTGAGCTAAATTTAAGTATGTTTGGTAAACTAATCTTAGAAATAAATAATTTTATCTTTATACATATATAGATTATAGTTAATGTTATGTCTCAAGACTTAGAAAGATAATTTTACAATAATAAATAAATCATGTAAAATATATTTAATAATAGGTCTTTTTGTGCGTCATTTTGATAATGGGTTTGTACATGTTGTTGGACATTATGACAGATCAAGTGCAATTTCCCTCCAATTGGTGGAAGTGGAAGTTTGTACCCACATATCTAATCCACACATCTCCTTCATTGGTAGGATGTGTTGCCCAATAAAAAAATCCAATTATAGTTCAATATCAAAGCTTCAACTACTTAGAATATTATTTCATTCGACTCTTTTAATGGGTTGCTCCAATCCTCTAGTGTGATTCAAATTTGCATAGAATAAAATGAAAATTTGGTACTTCTTCTTTTAGTTTTCTTATTTTGTTTCTTTTGCAATGGTTGCACTGGTTAAATTTTTTATAATTTATGTTTAAGACGTCTATAATTGAATGTATAAGTAGTAATTAATAGCTATATATATTTGTTGCCAATATAATTGGTTCATATATGGATGCATATTTTTTAATATTTTCTATTAACTTACAAAATATAAGTAGTCTTTAAGAACAATTTTAAATTCTACTTTAAATGTCACTTTAATAATTCATTTTTGAACAATATAAAATTCTAACTTAAATATCAGTTTAAAGATTAAATTTAAATCTTTAAAAAAAACAATACTTCAATCACTCATTCTCAAATCCTTAAAACCATTTTGACTGTTTTTTTAAAATCTAAACTTGTATTGATTATCAAAATTAATTTACTCATAATATACATTTTGAATACCGTTTTAGTGCTGAAGATTATTTTTCTTTGGCAAGGAAGGAATTGAATTATCTAAACCTTAGCAGCAATTGACAATATATGAATATTATATTTGTCCTATATTTGATGTCAAAATACATTATTAAAACAAATGTTATCGTTTTTGTTTACTTGGTTGCAATTTCTCTTATCATCGCTTTAGCAAGTTGGTGATCAACTATTTCTTAATTCGTATTTTGCAGACACCACAAGAATTGTAGGGAGAGGAGGAAGAGGAGAGGGTGGGATGGTTGTGGATATTATCAAGTTTTCATAAGTGCAATTTTTTTATGGCTGTTGTAAAGAGTCTGTAAAAACATAGATGAAATAAGAAAAGATATAAATAAGTAGTAATTAGTAGCTATATACATTTGTTTAATATGATAGGGAAAAATATTTAAAGATGAAGACTAAATACATTAAGAAATGCAGGAGATTCATTCAATGTGATCTTGGATATCATAAATGTTTAAGGGCCTTTCGAGGGAGACTATAGGGCCTTTCGACTTCTAATACATATCTGATGTACCCAGAACACAATGCTCTAATATGACAATAAAAATGCCATCTCATTTCCCAAAGCTCAGTTGCCCTCCTTTATTTGTTGACTTCAATGTCTGGGTCTAAATTTAGAATTAGGTAATCACCATAAAGTTGTAATGGTCCTTTAAGGTGGTTAATGTCTGAGAATGACCACCTATCTAAGAAAAGGGGTCATACATCTATGATCAGGGCAGTGGAAGAAAGCTGTACCTCCCTTGAACATATTGTGATTTTGACTTTGTTGTATTGTTTCTTGAGGCAACATGAATACAATTAGGTTCAATCAAATGTTGCACAGAAAATCTGTAAGAGAGCTAGTGTGTCAATTGTAGCTAATACTTTGTGGACACTACTGCAACATGAGAAGTAGGGACATAAAAATCATCTAGAATGAAGATTGAATATCCAATTAATGCAACAAATTAAAGAACTTGGGAAACCTACGATGAATAGGGTTATGAGGCACAGTAGTTGCTGAAGGTTTTGCAAATGTTGTAGCACTTTATGAGGGCCTAATTGTAAAGGAAAACCCTTGGTTAAGTGTAAACAAAAATTTCAAAAAACATTAAACAATTTTATTTAAATCCAAGGCATAGAAACATAGTTTACCACTACATTACTGTTAAATGAAAATCCTTTGGCAGTAAATAAAAAGCACCAAATTTACAGCCTTTGGATATAAAAAGAAAGAACAAAATAGGTAAGAAGAAGGTAAAGCTAAAGAGGAAGAATAGAACAAGCAACAAAAAGATGAAAACAGAAAATGGGGAATGTCACCATAAATTTCATCTGGAAAAGCAAATTTATTTAAGTGAAGCTACTGAACAATTTTGTGCAGAACAATTCACAATTAGAAAGATTAAAAATCACATATATGTAGTATTTTTCTTTGAAAAGAGACACAGTGAATATGCAAAATGTCAAATTCAGAAACTGTACAATCAACACAAAATTTACAGTTGAAAAATAATATTCAAACAGATTTAATACATTTTGAAAGATACTGCATATCAATTTACACAATTTTAAAGAACAAAATTCACTGCTGTAAAGAGGTGATAAAAGTACACAAGAAAAAGGTCCAAAGGTTTTTTTGAAACAAGGGAAATCAGCACAAAAAGTCTTCAAATCAACTTAACTAACATCTTGATTACATGTTTACGATCAAATAAATTCCATATGAAATTTCATTTGAGTATATTCATTACATTGGCAATGATTGGCATTGTATGAAGCTGGAATTATGATTGTTCATTCCTAATATCTATAGTCTTTACATAGGCCATTTACATGTGGTGGTTTTTTCATTCACCTGCCAATGAATGATGATTTGTCCTTAATTACAAATCTCTGCCAAAGTTGGTTCCTGCCATGCAGTTTTTTTATGATCATGTAAGAAATTTTGTGTCATTATGACACTTGTCTCGAATCTATGGTTTTAATACACAGCTTATATATTCCAAAATTTAAAATCAATAATTAAAAAAAAAAACTATGCTATAGTTTATATCTATGGTCTTGTATCCTATCTATAAAATATTTGATTTGTGAGGGATGGAGAGAATCATTGTGAGGGGGTGGAAATACCACTCAAACCATGCATGCTCATCTAAGAACATTCGCAGCCTAGTTTTCTGGAGAGAACCATAGCTTAGAGGGCATTTTCTGTTGCTCATAAACCTTGAGTATAGAATCCGCGGCAGGGGGTAGTTATTTTAACTACTTTTGAATGGTTGGGTTTTGAATAATAAAAGAAACCGTTATGAGAAGCTTTTTGGAGGGGGGGGGGGTGGAGGAAATTATGATGTGATCTTTGAACAACAGGATAGGTTGTCAAGGACATAACTCAGGAGCGGACACCATGAGTGTGAAGAAAGGAGAATAGACCTGACGGCATGACAGGCAGTGAGAAGAGGATAGCGTCTCCTAGTGACAGGTCGTTCATTTCTGCAACACAATTTTCCAACGCCACTCCCAGTAGAAAATATGTGGACCTTACTACCTTCGCCATTCGATGGGAAACTGAGCCAAATGTGCATGGACAGTGATTGCGCTTGGCGTCCACCACACCTCAGGACTTGCGGTTGAAATCAATAGAGTGTTTCCATGCTTCGCCTTGTGCATGAGAATATTGTGCATGTTATGGTGGCTCATTGTCTTTATAGAGGAATGCGGATTCCTCCTTATGCTGGCATTCTGAAGAGCTTTCTTCTATTCCATCAATCACTTGCACTAAAGCGAACCAAAAGATGGTACAACGTTTCGGATAGTGCATTCGAAGTTTGAGCAGGTCGTACTTTTTAACACTCTCTCCTTTTCTTGAAATAGCGGAGTAAAGATGAAATATGTCATTTTAAACTCGGAGTCAGTTTTTCTTCATTTAATTTAAAGAAATTGTCTCTCTGCCCTCTAGTGGGAGAGTTACAGTGGAATGAGAATAATTGGAAATAGAATTGTAAATTTAAGGAATCATCCTTGTGCGAAATTGGAACCATAATTTCCCTAATTGATATTCAAGCCTAAGATTAGATTGTTGTGACCTTATGACTTGGTAGAAGAGCACAAAGACCATGATTAGAATGCTTAGCCAGATCATTAAATATTATGTTATCTTTGTATTTTGTTCTCGACTTCATGTCGAAAGAGTTATATTTATTTGAGAATACTTAAGCTAGACCTCTTTATGAGTCAAGATAGACTAAACCCATAGGATGAAAGATATTCTTAATGGGATATACAAATTAACATGGGGTTAGTTTATGTTTCCTATACACTATAATATGATCAAGAAGGTCAAAGAATCACCTAGGCGATAATATATGTATATCACCAAACCATAATTTTCTTATGAGATTTGGAATTTGAATACTTGAGTATGAGGGAGTAACCCCCTATTGGATTAAATATAACTTCGACCAAGCTTGTATGACATAATGCCAAAATCTCCTCTATGATGGTTTGTATGTCCTGATGATGGCATAATGTTATCCATATTGCTTGAAATCTGAAAATCGATGAGGAGGTGAAACCCTTCTAGGGATTGGATTAGAGGCAATAGCCTAGACCCTAGATGTTACAGATGTGTAATGTGGGAATTGAACGTATACATCATTAAAATTACCACTGAACCATGTTGAGAAAATATCAACCTTAGTTCCTTGTGGGTATTGAACTAGGCCCGCATAGATATAGATTTCTTTGTAGGAAATATAATTCCTCTTGTAAATTGTTTTGTAATACATATTTAAGGAAATAGGTGTCCCAAGAATGTGGAACACTAGATAGCCTTGATAGCATTTATTGCTTATGTCACAATTCTCTAGAGGAGAAATCTACACATTGCAAGGATATAGATCTTGTAGCCTTTATTGAATTTATTGTATTGCTAGTGCTCAAAAGACAAAGTTAACCTCAGGTTGGGCAACACTGGAGTGATTAATCCAAGATTGAACATATTGTGAGATTCGTATCTCAATCACAATAGAAAGTGGTAAACTATTTTGATTGGTGAAGGTTATGCGATATATACATATATTAGAATGTTAAATATATGTATAGATAAATGGTTTCAAAACCTAACTTATGTAGAAAGTTAGTTGTTCCGAGTAGACCAAAGGGTCGAAAGAAGATTATTCTCTTTTACAAATCAAACCTTTTAAGGGTTGAAATACTGGCTTAGATCAAGACTATTGATATGAAATAATAGTATTCTTTAGATAATATATTGGTGAGGGTATACCTTGAATACTATGTCTATTCATGTACATAAAATGTGAACTTAAACAATGCCAAGTGGTCGAAGAAAGACTAGAAGTATTTTGCTCTTATGAATAGTTGCATTTGGAAAAAACAAAAATGTTTGATATTTCCATGTATTGGGTTAAAGAAGTTAAACCCTATAATTGAAACAAGGACGATATAGGAAGTCTTTAACTCTTATGTCGGACATGGCATTGTACATATTTATATCAATTGATTGTGAAAGGTCGAGAAAACCATAGAACAAGACTAGAAATCTTTATAATACCTTAAGAAATTCTTCGATAATTTTGAAACTCATTTTAACCCATCAAGATGTTGAGTATTGAATCTTGGGAGTAAAATGACAGGAAGTCATAAACCCTAGGTATTGCAAGGATGCAATAAGGGACTTTTAAAAAGGGTTGAAATCCTTAAATCTTTACATTGATTGAGCATCTTGGATTAAGGATTAGTTCCAAGTCAGATTGGCTAGAATGAAATTTCTTTATAGACTAGTTGTGTCTAGTGTACCAAATATAGTAAGTAAACTATAGGATGAGACAATTCCAAGACGAGTCAGAGGTGTGTGTCTAGATTACATGACCAATCAGAATGATCATACTTAGCTAGAAGGGATCTTGAGTTGTATGGTCGATTGAGTTTTGTAGGACACATCCCTAGTATTCAAATGAAGAAACTTGACAGTTCCTTATATCTATACTCATTGAGAAGGGCCGGGTCACTTCTAGATAGAAAGTGCACGGGGGACCACATAAGTCCGTGGTTGGAGGAAAAGCACT